>APFE030338565.1:5113-43259 GCA_000404065.3 Pinus taeda
TGTATGTAGATGGTTTAAAGCATAACCTATTGAGTGTCAGTCAAATGTGTGATCAAGGAAATGAAGTGGTGTTTTGATCAAATGGATGTGTTGTTCGTGAGATTGATACAGGAGAGACTCTGATCAAAGGTACAAGAACTCCAAACAACTTATACATACTCAAGGGAGAACAACAACAGCGCTATCTAAGTAAAAATGATGAAAATTGGCTATGGCATAGAAGATTGGGACATCTAAGCTTTTCTCAAATAAGAAAAGCATGTAGACTGAAGGTTGTTCATGATCTTCCAGATATCAGCATCCCATAAAATACAATATGCAAACATGCCAAAACGGTAAGCAAATCAAAGTTCACTTTCATGGAAAAAGAAGGGCCAGCTAGTAAGCCTCTTGAACTTGTCCATACTGATCTATGTGGACCATGAAGGAAAAAGTCACCTCATGGAGAAGAATATTTTATTTTGTTGATTGAAGATTTTTCCATAATGTGTTGGATGGGTCTTCTAAAGCATAAAGATGAAGCATTTGAAAAGTTCCAAGCCTTAAAATCTTTGATTGAAAATGAATCATATTAAAAAATCAAATGTCTCAGATCTGATCAAGAAGAGGAATTTACATCAGATGAATTCTTTGACTTTTGTGAACAACATGGAATAAAAAGGCAATTCTCCACCACAAGGACTCCTCAGCAAAATGGTGTGGTAGAAAGAATGAACAGAACAATTCAACAAATGGCTTGAGCTATGCTAGATGAATCTAGAACTCCTGCAACCTTCTGGGGTGAAGCAACATTCGCTGCCATAACTATTCTCAAAAAAGAAAATGTTCAAGTAAATAGTACTCAAACTCCACATGAACTTTGATATGGCAAGACTCCTACTATAAAATACTTTAAAGTTTTTGAAAGCAAATGTTTTACCAAAAGGGCTGATGAAAAACTTCGTAAGTTTGAACCTAGAGTAGATGAAGGTATTCTTCTTGGTTATTCCTCAAGAAGTAAATGATATAAATGTTATAATAAAATACTTGGGAAAATTGTTGATAGCATTGATGTTGTAGTTGATGAAGCATGCAAAAATCCAAAACAAATAAAATCAACAAAATATTATGACAATGAAGAAGATGGAGATTATTTTCCCACATCAAGTCAAAATGATATTGAAGAAGAAACCAATGAAGCACCACAAGAAGAGATAATGGTAGAAGAAAAGACTCTGTCCAAGTGTGTTCAGAAAAATTATCCAGAAAATCAAATTTTAGGGGAAAAAGAGGTAGGTGTACAGACAAGAAGAACTATTATAGGGACCTCAAGCTATCTAGCATTACTATCCTCTACCGAACCTCAAAATTTAAATGAAGCATGAAAAGATGAATGTTGGGTAAAGGCCATGGATGAAGAACTTGATCAAATTGAAAAGAATAATACTTGGGAATTAGTTCCTACACCTCATGATAAAAATATTATAGGAACTAAATGGATATTCAAATAAAATCTAAATGAAAATGGAGAAGTCATTAGAAATAAGGCTAGACTTGTTTGTAAAGGATATGCTCAACAAGAATGTATAGATTTTGAAGAAACCTTTGCACCTATTCCGAGACTTGAAGCCATAAGGATGTTTCTTGCTTTTTCTAGCTTTTAGAAATTCAAAGTATACCAAATGGATGTAAAATCAACCTTCCTTAATGGAGATTTAGAAGAAGAAGTTTGTATTGAACAACCAAAAAGATTCATTCTTGGAAATTATCTAAAACTTGTATGCAGACTCAAAATGGCTCTCTACGGTTTGAAATAGCCTCCAAGGGCCTGATATTACAACCTTGACAAATATCTCCACCAACAAGGTTTTACAAAAGGTTCAGAAGATAACAATATATATACAAATATTGAAACTGATAAATTGCTAACTATTATTGTTTATGTTGATGATATCACTTTTGGTAGCAAGGAAGAATCCATGAGTCGAAATTTTGCTTCAGTAATGCAGAAAGAATTTGAAATGTCCTTTCTTGGTTAACTTACCTATTTTCTTGGTCTAGATGTTCAACAAAATAAAGATGGTATTCTTTTGTCACAAACCAAATATCTCAAATAAATCTTGAAAAGGTATGGAATTGAAGATTCTAAACCTATATGTACCCCAATCATAACAGGACGTAGTCTCAGATCAAATGATGAATCAACAACAATACATCAACCAACTTACAGACCCATGATTGGCAGTCTGCTTTATCTAACAAGTACCAAACTTAACATCATGCATGCAGTAGGAACAGTTGGAAGATTCCAAGAAAATCCAAAGGAATCACACCTTCAAGAAGTCAAAATAATTTTCAAATATCTTCAAGGAAAGGAATTTGGTTTATGGTATCCTAGAGATGTAGATCTTACTCTTCATGCATATACAGATGCAGATTGGGTAGGAAGTTTTGATGATAGAAGAAGAACTAGTGGTGGTACATTCTATATGGGTTCCAGGTTAGTATCTTGGTTCATCAAGAAACAAATTTCAATTGCTTTATTTACAGCTGAAGCAGAATATGTGGTTGTTGCATCTTGTTGTATGCAACTACTTTGGATGATGCAAACTTTGCAAGATATTCATATCACATGTACTCCACCTATCTCCATTCTATGTGATAATACAAGTGCCATCAGTATTTCAAAGAATCCAGTCATGCACTCCAAGACCAAGGACATACCCATCAAGTACCACTTTCTACATGAAAAAGTGCTCGAACAAAAGGTCAAATTGGAGTATGTTCCCTCAAAAGAACAGATTTCTGATATGTTCACTAAACCACTACCTAGAGAAACATTTAAATATCTCAAACAAAAGTTGGGAGTAGTTCCTGCATCATCCTACTATTAAATCTGTTTTTTCAGAGAAATGTTATTATACGTGTGTTTCATGAAGTATAGTCACGTACACACGCAGGTTTCTATAGGTCAAGGAGCACATATGTTTTTTAGTCAAGAAAAATAGTGGGGCGGTCTCTGATATGGGTGCTTTGCCTATTGTTGATGATTACAATATATCGATATGCTTTGTTCATTAATTTTTATCTAACTGACAAAGATGCCTTGATCATTGAATTGTTAACAAAGCATAGGTAGCACAGGTTTAGGGTGAGCATTAGCCTTCACACACATTCTACATTGTTGGCATTATGGTTGCTGAGTCCAACTATGGCTTCATATATTTATACCATTTCTTGCTTAAGTCATGTAAAAGTCTAGGGTGTGATATGTCTTTTCATACATTTGAATAAGTCCTATTGGATAAATGATGCAATTTGTATCCCCACTATGCATGGGATGGATGATGTAATATTTATTATATTTTGTCATGTATAAACAATTGGTATATCCCCACTTGGTTGGGTGGATGAGTCAAATTTGGTATATCCCCACTTGGTTGGGAGATGGATGTATGTATGAGTCTTTGGTGATAGGAAGGTCATACTCACATAGTTGAGCTATAGCGTCATGTTATTCTTTTGGAAAATATTTTTTGCAGACTTTTCATGTGCTCAGGTGGAGCATGGATGGTTTTAGTACATATCAGCATGTACAAAGGGAAGCTCAATCAAAGAATTCAGCATGTACTCAGGGGGAGCATGGACAACATAATGTATGTCAAAGGGGGAGAATACCTTAGTCCACCCCTTGCCCTTGATGTCAAAGGGGGAGAGCGTCTTGGTGTTGTTGTTGCCATCAAGTCCAAAGGGGGTGATTGTAGGCATTATGATAGAGGTGTTGTCCTTGATGGAAAATATCTCATATGACAGTTCACAATGCAGTAGGTTAACGACAAAGAATTATAGATCAGACTCCAAAGAATGAAGAAAGAGAGGTACACGCTGGTTCACTTTGTCCAATAAGTGTATACACATAGGCTAACAAAGCAAAAGTAGCATATAACATATACACACACTTTCACAAGAGATAAAGCACTTACATGTTGGAAAACCAAATATTTGATTGAAGGTATTTTGTTCCAAGGTATTGATCCAAGGTATTGACCCTAGGTATTTGGTCTAAGATATTTGTCCTAAGTGGTTTTTGGTCCAAGGTATTGAGAAAGGCCTAAGAGTATATAAGGAGGAGAAGATCATTAGGCTAGGTGTGCAAGCAATAAGATTCTAAGGAATACTTCTATCTGAAGTATATTTTATGTTGCAGGGTTATGTTCAGGACTAGATCTGAAATATTCATGTGCACCTTGAGTTTAATATTGGATAAGGAATCATGAGACTTGAAATGACTTATTATTGAATGATCTAATATTGGTTGAGACTAGATCTGATGTTTTCTGCATGTTTTACTCGTTATCTATCAAGATATGGGTTTGTATGAAGTTTGGAATTGGTGCAAATTTCTATGTCAATATTTATAGATCTATACATAGGTTCATCTCATTAAAAGAGTGGATACATGTAGGTTTGGTTCTTTCAAGTAGTGTATACAAAAGAAAAGCTTCTTTTTCAAATTTGACTAAGTTATCTGATCAAATTCTATTGTTTTACCATTGTCTTTTAATGAAGTCTTCTTATATCTAAATGTAAAACTGAATACATAAGGAGGATGGCATTTGATTGATGGAAGAAGTGATCTCTGTCCCTATCTGTTTAAAGCTTTGAAAGTTGACAGTAGATATTTAGTATATTGATAGTTGTTACATACATGATTCAGAAGTTTATGTTTGCAATAGTTTTGAAGGTATATGTAGGTTCAATTAATGGAAGTAGCGTATACACGTAGTTTGGGTGCAGCCAAGTAGCGTATCCATTCTAATGCATGATTTTTGAGGTTACAGTTGGTTCTGAATGATGATGCAGGGTTCTACGTTCAATACGATGTTCTAGTGTGGGTGATCTGATTTCTCAGATTAACTGAATATTGGTTGATGCAATTTAAGCTTAAAAGCTTTGATGGATCTAATGTGAAAATTTGATGGAATGTGGCCTTCAAATTGTGGTGTTGTGATCCAGGAGTATCCAATCTGAAAATTCATGAAACGTGTTCCCTGGTGAAAGAGTGGAGTTTTCTGTAGGCTGGCACATACGTACTAGTAAACATATTGGCTAGTACAAGAGCTAGGGAGTTGTAGCTCCCTTCCAATAGAATCTGGAGAACTAAAGATTGTTGTAACCTTATGCAAGTAGAAGCCTGCATATTGCTATGAGTCTGCACCAGTACAAGATTGTAAACAGATTTTCTTATTATTAAAAGAAAACAAAGATGACAACAATAGGTGGGTTTTACCCACATTGGGTTTCCACCTTAAATCTTAGTGTTCATGTGTGTTGCTTATGTGTGATGCTTTATTCTTCTTTTCCTGCACTGTCTAATAAATCTATGATCTATTGGTTTAAGATCAACACATGATAATTGTCTAAATCACAAGTTCTCTGCATATACGCTGGTTTCTTTAAGCACAGTCGTGTGTACATGCTAGTTCACTTCACTGAAGTAGCATATATAAATATGTTTAGGAAATAAAATTATTGATATGATAATACTGATTTAACACCATCTTGGTATTATTTCCAACATTGTAGATTGAACCTGCTCCTCTTATTCTTGTAGTGTATTTTCCGCCCACTAGTCTTGATTCATAAACTTCTCAATCTCTAGTCTGAGGGTGTGATTATAAGGTGTGGTTTTGAGTTCCACCCTTAAATTAGAAACTACACTGAATGGATCATATGACCAGGTGAAACTGACTGAAAATTGAATTGCTTGAGGAATGAGTCTGCTAATCTCCTATTGTTTTAATATTCCATATGAATGGTACCACTTGAATCTTGATCTTAAATTGTGATTTTTTTTTACCTGAGACAAAATGGATTTCATCCATATTGATCATCTGTCCTATGTATTCCACAGAGAAAATCCTCATTAGAACATACTTAGGCAGATTGTAGGGAGCCAACTCACATCCATATAATATTATCTATGTATAATTATGGTATAGATACCAATCTCCAATTTTTGTCTTCTCATTCAAGTGCAAAACCCTTTTAATCTATGAACTGATCCTTGGTTCACTTTGATTGCTAAGAAGCCCTTCCACTATATGAGAAAAAGTATCTATGAAATTTGCAAATTTAAACTCTATTGAGTTTTTCCTAATTAATGAAGCCTATTGTATCATTGATTGGTTGATTCCTTGATCATTTTGTTTATGTAGATATATAGAAAAACTTATCTCCTTGCTGAAAAAGAAACATATAGACTAATACATATGCATAATTAAACAAGCCCTCTGTAGTAATCTTCATCATTTGTTCATGTATTTTATCAACCAAAAATTGAATACAATTAAACATGAATAATGGCTTTTCTTCAATAGAGAAAATAGATAGAAATCGTAGAATAGGTTCATCTACCTACTGGTATGATTGATATCTTAAAAGGAAAAAAATGAAGGCAATGATCTGTTTGGCTTTCTCTAGAAACATAGAAGCTAGATAAGGGAGATTTTTCTTAGGAGGCTGACAATCTTCTGGAAGTAAAATCTAGAAAATATGGGATCTTTAAGGAAATGTAAACTTATGATATAAACCCATAAAGAAATCTGCAGAAAACTTGTTGAAGGAGTCATTTTAAGGAACAAGAAACATTTGGTTTATGATTTCAAGTGCAATTGAGATCAAAATGTCTCCATTCTGGGCCACAATTGTTCTTTGCAGTGGATTCTATTTGGTTTGACACTACATGACAAGATCATAGAAATAGTGTGTTTGTGAGAGAATGAACATAGGTAATAAGGGTTCCCAAAGCTTAATCTCATCTTGTTGGACTATGTAGTTTTTCTTCAACAAGTGATGTAATTCGAACATGTCAAATTCACACTCAATATTAACAATCTTGAAATATTGGTCTGTTAATGGTATATGGTCAACGTCCAGGGTAGTAGAGGTTTTAAGGTTATCCTCAGTCTTTGATTTTCTAGTAGAGGATTGGACCTTTCCTTTTGGTGCCATGTCTTAGCAATTTGAAAATAAAAATATAACATAGGATAGAGCTTTGGCTTGAACATGTACCTAGATAAGCAATGAATATTTGCCAAGGGTAGTAGGTTTTGAATTGCTGAAATTGATAGGTGCTAGAAATAGTAGGGGTTGCAAGAGCTGAAATAGTACCTGTAATTAGGAATAGTAACAATGCAGCTAGGAGAGTCACATGAGATGAGATGAAGTGGATCTTATAAGACTTCATCACTTACCATTGTGGTTAAATTTATTACAGAATTAGATTAAGGTGACTTAATGGGCAACACGAAAGTTGCAAAGGATAATTTATAATAGGTAGATGGAAAAAGAAATGGGCAGTGATAAAATGAAGGAATGACAAGTGGCACGATGTAGTTAATAGAAGGTAAGGTGATCGAGGTGATGTGGTGACTGTTGGTGGGAGCAGAGTGATAGGTGGATTTTGGAAGGGGGGAGTGATGGTAAGTGGTTCTTAGCAAGTGAGGTGTGAAGTCATGAGGGAGCACCACATTGCATGGGTCTCGAGAAAAGAAATACTACTTTTTGGACCCCCCCCTTGCCATTAATAGGAAATGGGATGAGGGGGCGTGAAGTGGTTTCCCGGTCGCTGATCCAAGCAGGGAAAATCATGACTGTTGAAAGGTGGCCTTTCAATATCACAATTCGACAAAACATCAAATCATCTCCCGACGTTATAATAAACTCAATGTTTATTGCTTATTACATCTGGCTAATCATGTTTAAATGATGTGATTAGTTCATTATTTAACAAAGATAATTCTATCTAAGCATGATTAATATATCCTAATGGCACATTTGATTTATCATACCCTCTTTTATTTCCTAAAGTGACTTCTAATCCTATCCTAGTGCATAAAATGAAATTGACCAGGTTTAAAAGCTTTGTTGACTTTTCCCTCTAATCTTTCCTATCTTCTAATTTCAACCAACATTAAACAATTTGGTTGAATTATTTCCTAATTTAAAAATATAAATTTAAAGATGTTTGATCATGATTATAATATATGATTCAAATAGATATTATTTCTAGTGGAATTTAATCTTGCTCACTTGTACTTGCTTTTCTTTTCAAGGGGTTCTTTTCATCACTTTTTTTTTTTAAATTTCATATTTTCTTTCTTTTATTCTATTTTTTATACCCTCTTTTATAGATATCTAACTTATCAAAACCATTTATGTTACAACATCGGCTCCATGTGTGGATTTCTTCCTCCTGAAGGATGCCGAGAACTTGTAGATTCATGTGCCTTCTCCTTGGGCGAATGGGGTCTCTATTGAAAACAATCACACATTGCTTAAAAACTAAAAACAATCCGGTGATGTACAATTGATGAATCAATGAAGGAATCTCAATATTGGATATAAAGCTTCAAATATTTCCTATTGATACGCAATGAGGATTATTGTCATTCCATGTTCTGCAAGATAAAATTGTTATTTCCTTTAACCTCTGCAACGCTAAAAGGTCCAAACTAGAGATTATAAAACTTTCCATGTTTTACTTTATCTTCCCTTCTTGTATCATGTCTTAATACTAAATCTCCTTCTTGAAAATCTCTTTCTCCACCCTTTCTGTCAGACAAACTTTTCATTTTGTTTTGATATTTCCGAAGCTTATAATGAACTTCATCTTTGTTTTCATTAAGTTCTATAATCTGATTGATTCTCCTAGAAAAATAATCAAGTTCTTCATATGATTCTTGTAAAAATATCATGTCAAGAAAAGCTAGATGTGTAGGAAATATGGCTTCTTTACCATAAACAAGCTGAAATGAAGATTTACCTCTTGACCTCTTTGGAGATATTCTATTTGCCCCAACTGCATTTATGAGATGGTTGTCCCAACTCCTTTTGTGGTCTTCTAGTGTTTTCTTATTGACTTTAACTAGGCTCTTGTTTGAAGACTCTACCAGCCCATTACCTTGTGGATAGTAGGGGGTAGAATGATGCAACCAAATTTGGTATTTTTGACAAAATTCAATCATTTTGACATTATTGAATGATTTTGCGTTATATGTAACTATCTGTGGGGGCATTCAAACCTAGATAGTATATTTTCTTCATTAAATTTAATAACAACGGTGTCATTTCCATTCTTAACTGGAATTTCCTTTACCCATTTAGTAAAGTAAACTGTGGCAGTTAATATCCATTTATGTTGGTTGCTTGATGGTGGATGAATTTCTTCAGTGAAATACAATCGCCATTGTAGGAAAGGTGCTTGAATTAGTATTGAAACTAGAGGAAGTTATGCTAATCTTTTCTTTCCAGTAAACATTTGACATTGGGTACAACTTTTAACTTTTTCTCCTACTTGTGCAAATAATGTGGGCCAATAAAATCCTACTCACAAAATTTTATATGTTATAGCTCTCCAAGCATAGTGTCCTCCACAAATACCTACATGAAATTCGTTAATAATCCCTTCTGTCTCACTTTCTATCAAGCAAAGAAAAAGGATGTTGACTGGGTATTTCCAATATATATTTGCATTGTTGATACAATATTTTATGGCCTTCAACTTTAGTGTCTTGCATTGATTCTTTGAAAATTCAAATGGACACTCAAAATATCTAAGAAAATGTACAATATCAATGTACCATTAAGATAATATGAATTTCTCATTAATATGAATAAGACTTTATTGAATTGAAATTAAGGTTCTTATGGATTCTTCTCTTCTAAAGTTCGAGAAGGTTCTTGTGGATCAGTATCTCCTGAAATTTCCAAAACAAAAATTATCCCCAAAACATACAATTTGACTCATCTAAGAGTTTAGTGGAACCTTGACCTTTCACCAACTTTTTAGTTTTGATGAGATCAACTTATAATATCTTTGTAATTCATCTTCCTCTTCTTCCATCGATATCAGGTTGAGTTAACACAGTTTTAACAACACTATTGGTAACATAGGAAATAATGGAAGAATGAATGACATAGACTCTAAAAGCATTTAGGGCTTGAACTAAGGAATAGACATGTTTTTCAATAATATTATATTTGGTTTCAGAATATCTCATAACTTTACTGAAAATGCAATAGGTTGGTCATCTCCATTCTCATTCTTTTGTAAAATAACAACAACTAAGGTGGTTTTAGAGGAAAAGGAAAAAATGCTAAATGGTTTAGAATAGTTTGGACTGGTGAGTATTGGGGCTTCAGAAATGGATTTTTTAATATGGTGAAAAGAAAATATTGTTAGAATTGTCCATTTGACTTCATAATATTTCCTTAACATATCAGTGATATCCTTAACTATTTCAACATAATTAGGCATAAACCTCCTTAAAAAGTTCATTTTTCCAAGAAAGCCCTGAATTTCCTTTCTATTCATTGCTAATGAAAGTGCTTGGTTACCTGAAACTCTTCTAGGATCAACAACCACTCCTTAGAAATAATGTGGCCAAGCAATTTACCTTCTTCAATTTCAAACAACAATTTCTTGGGATTAAGTGACATCCCAAACTTCCTACACCTGTCAAAAACTTACCTCAAGTGCTTTAAATGTTTTTTCATCATAATTAGAAAATATAGCCAGATCATCAAGATAAACGACAATTTTTTTTTTGTCTTACCCATAGATGCTAAATGCATATCTCTTTGAAAAGTAGCTACAACGTTAGACAATCCAAAAGGCATCCTTGCATACATAAATGTACCTCAAGGAGTTGTGAATGTTGTATTTTCTCTATCTTCTGGACTCACCATGATCTGAATTTATCCAAGAAAACCATCTAACATAGAAATTTTATTAACATCTGAAACCTTTTGAAGCAATTGGTCCATCTTGGGTAATGGATAATTATCTTTCAAAGATGATTTATTTAAGTTCCTGAAATCTACACAGAGTCTGATTTCACCATTTTTCTTTCTTACTGGAACTAAATTAGCTACCCAATCAGAATAACTCAATGGAACTATGATCTTGGCACCAATTAGGTTTTTAAGTTCTTTCTCAATGGCAGGAAACATGTCGGGATTAATTCTCCTTAACTTTTTCTTAAAAGGTTTAGCTTCTGGCTTTAAAGGGATTTTATGTTTAACAAGTGTAGTATAATGTCTTCAACTCATTATAGGACAAAGAAAAAACATTTTTATAAGCTTTAAGGAGGTCTAAATATTTATCTTTCACTTCCATTGGTAAAGGTGTAGAGATTTTAATATTGTTAACTAATGAATCCATATAGGTGATGATGGTTTTAGATAGAGGAGGAATGACATGTTACAGAGTTTTGTGAACCCAACGTTTCAGACTACCAAGTGAGTCTATCATCAGGGGATGCAACAATAGATATTCTTCAACCTTGATGATGTATCCATGAGCTATGAATAGGGTATATATAGGTTGTTAAGGAATGATGTGAGAAATTAGGTCAGCCATTTATTTATTTATTGATATATTTTTTTAATTATTATTATTATTTTATTTATTTATTTTTTACTTCCAAAAATCCTATATTATTATTTCTATTAATATTACTATTATTATTATTAATTAATTAATTGTTTTATTTTTTTTATTTTATAGGCTTAATTATTATGTTTTACTAATTTATTTATATATAAATATTAATTATTTGAATAATGATTTACTTCATTTATTAATGTGTTTAAATTAATTAGTTAATTAATTATTTATTTAACTGTTTTATTTATTTATTATTGTTTTTTTTTTAATTTTTAAAGTCTAATCTACTTATATTAAAAAAACTGTAAAAATATATACAGGGAGGTTTGAACCTCTGAGAGTGTCTTGGCAGCTCTCTATCAGAAAATCTCTACAAAATTGTCTCTTCCACCCTCTATGAGGAACATTATACATTTTATGAGAGGCAAGAGCAGACTTATGAGAAACTAGTAAAAGATCTTACAGGCCTGAAAAAGTTGTTGGTTGCCTGAGTGTGACAAAGAAGACCTACCCTATTGCTGGACATTAACAAAAGACCAAAAAATTGTTGTTGGCTCGCCGCTGGCTAGTTGGATTCATCGCCAACCTCCATACGCTGATCCGTAAAAGCTGAAGACCAAAACAGAGCATGTATCCCGCCGCATCCAAAACTTGGCTTGACATTACTTGGATTTCCTGGATCCTTGCTCTATCTCCTTGTCCGAGGCGCACTCCCATGTAACCTCCACACCATCCTCGACATCCTCGGGCCTCATCTCGGGAGGCAGCTTGAGATATAGAATGTTTGCGAAAGTGTTATTAGGCTCATCTGCCATGGTATTCTTCTGAGGCGAGGCCTGCCTGATGTCTTCCATGTCCTGAGGTGCCTCTGCCTTCTCCTGTACAGGAGCCAGAGTGCCTTCATCCTTCATGCTAACAATCTCCTGGAGAACCTCTGCCTGCTCCTCTGAAGGAGCGAAAGTACTCTCTTCCTCCAACTTACTCTGTGACGAAGGGGCATATGAACTTTCTTCTGCTCGCCTGCTCTGCGAGGAATTGTCCGAAATAGAGGACGTTTGCTCCTTGGAAGCAGCCTCCAGACTTACAGTCTCCTCATCTTCTTCCGAGAAGATGACAGTCACCAAAGCTGAAATCAACGGTTTGTTTAGCCAGCTTTGAAATTGAAACCTTGCTGATTGCACAGAATTACTGATAGAATGGCCAGACTCTTCTCATCTTATCGAAGGGGGAAAAGCAAAGGCAAGAGGCGAAATACGACAAGGGGCTGGACTGCCTCTCCCTCCAGAGCCTCCCCGTTGGCCAGAATTACGCTCGCGCCTTGGAGCAGCTCTTAAACGAGGAGCCATATATTTGGTCTGGTGTGAGACTCGCGAACTTAAATACAGGGGTTACTTCAACAAATCCCGAAGGCTAGTGGACACCCAAATAGAAAACCAAACAGATCCCAAGAGTCTGAACTCGAGAGCTAAGAATGAAGCGTTAACGGGGTTGATAAACACAATGTGGAAGGAGGAGGTCGAATTGAGAGCCTTACTCACCACCGCGAACCACCTCAAGAGCTTCCAATGTTGCTGCGACTGAGGAAAAGGCTTTTTCACCTGAGCTCCAATCGGCCAGAGATAGCCTTTGTCACCTTCCTCAGACCCCAACGCGCCAGCACCATCCGTTTCCTCTGATATCAAGCTCTCATCCTGCAACCGAGCCAGGACTGGAAAGAATGTCCCTACAACCAAATTCACCATCCTGATATCGTCTCTGCGTGTGCCTGGGGACGACCTCTACATTAAATGGCATTGAATGCCTTTGCTTTCAATCTGATTAATATCCATCAGATCAACCCTGTTCGGCTGCCCGCTATAAACTCCGCGTGGCATACTCATTAAACGCCCTTTAAACACGAATGCTATCACCTGCATCCGGGTGTGCCTCTTCACTTTCCTGCATGTCGCTGGATAGAATAGCCTGAAATGTGGATAGTTCTGTCTCTGACGCTATGCCCTGTAATGGTCCTTCAAAAAATTCCTTTCCCCTGTCCACTCCTAGGTTGGCAAGAAAATCTGCCAATTTGTTTCCTTCTCTTCTGGTGTGCTTGAAGGAGATGGCTTTATTATTTCTAAGCCATTGTTGAAGCAGCTCAAGCCTAGTGGCCATTCTCCAACTGCTGCTCACCTTCTGAACCGCTGAGCCTTGTTGGATCTTGGAGACCATGTTGATAATAATTGGTGAATCCCCTTCCACTATAAGGGGAGTGATCTTTTGAGCTTGCGCTATATTGAGCCCTCTCCATAGTCCTTCCAGTTTTGCTGCATTATTTGTATTCCATCCAATTGAACCAAAGAAGATGGTGAGAGGGTTGCCCTGATTATTTCTTATTACTCCACCATATCCCGTGCTTCCAGGATTTCCTTTCGACGCCCCATCAAAGTTGAGCAGAAATGTATTTATAGGCGGAGGAGTCCAAACGGTTGGGTAATCTTGATGTCTGGCTGAGTTTCCTTGAGAAGAATTAGGACTTTGTAGATGGATCTGCCAATTATTCCATATGGCTTGTTCCTGTGGAGTAGAAGGAAGGTCCTATTGGGACCAGCTTTTAATAGATAGAGTTTCTTGGATGTTTTGGTGCATGATTTTCCATACTTGCTCCGTTTGCATTGCTTGGTCTTTGAATATCCACCTGTTTCTCTCTTTCCATATGTTCCACATCAGTAGTCCTGGTATTATTTGCCAAAGAATATTTAGAGTGTTGCTTTGATAAGGCTTTTGGGTCCAGTTGCGCAGAGTTTTGTTGATGTCCCCCATCACTTTCCCTTCCTTCTAACATCGAAATGTGGCTTTTTCCCATAGTTTCCTTCCTAATGGACAAGTTTGCATGAGATGTAGAGCAGACTCCTCTTCCAATTTACAGTTGAGACAAATTGATGGACCTGCGAATTTCCTTTTTCTAAGGTTGTCCCAAGTGAGAATCCTATTGTGTGACAAGAGCCAGAGAAATCTGGACACTTTCAGCCATATGGGCGGATTCCATATTTTTTCCCATAGTTTATCTTTGATGATTCTGTCTTTTAGAATAATGTTGTAAGCCTCCTTAGTTGTGAATGTGCCTTTCTCTTTGTACCCCCACCTTAGCCTGTCCATACCTGCCCCCTTGAGAATTTTTCTTTTTTGCAGTTCTGTGGATAGAGAGAGATGGATTACCTCCAGGCTGTCTGGTAGAATGTCGCGCGCCTCTTTCCATTCTCTGTGTTCTGATTCACTGTGGGGTCTCCAGAAATGACTTATCTTATCCAACTGATTTATGTCCTGATCTGGTATCCCTTGGATGAGGTTTTTTATGCTTGGGAATTGCTGCCATGAGTCTTCCCAAAATCTTGCTGTACAGTCGTCCTTCACTTTCCAAAAACTGTGTTTTTGAATTAGATCTCTATTTTTAATAGCCGAGTTCCACATAACCGGTCCTTTACTTACTTCCGACATTCTAATGCGCTCCTCCAAGGGCAAGTTGTTAGCATACTTCGCTGTCCATAGTCTAGCCCAGGGTATATTTGGGTATGACAGTCGTTTCCACCATATCTTTGCTCCCATGATCATGTTGCTGTGTTCTGGATCTCTAAGACCAATGCCCCCTGCATTTTTTGGAAGACAAGCCCTCTCCCATTTAACCAAAGCCCATTTTCGATTTGGTCTCGAGCTTCCCCATAAGAAGATGAGTTGCAGCTATTTGATGGCTTTATGCACCCATTTCGGCGCTGCCATTATAGAAAACAAATAGAGCGGCATAGACTAAAGAACGACTTTGATTAGCACAATATTGCTGGCCATATTAAGGGCTCGATGAGTCTAAAGGAATAGTTTAGCCTCCAACTTTTCTAACAGGTTGGTCTAAGAGGAGTGCTTCAGGGCAGAGGCAATTAAAGGAGCTCCTAAGTACTTGGAGGGCAGAGATGCTACAGAGAAGCCTAGAATGCGCGCAATCGCTCTTTGAGTTGTAGGCGGAGTGTTGAAGAAGAAGATCTGGGACTTCACTTTATTGATGAGGGCTCCAGACGCCATAGAGAAATCATCAAGTAAAGCAATGAGGGTGCGGGCTTCTTGGACAAAAGGGTGTCCAAATAACATGTTATCGTCAAAAAATTGCTGGTGGGAGATGGTACGGGCTTAGTGAAGAACAATGCCTTTGAGATTGCGGGAGAGGATGGCCAAATTGATGCTACATCCTAGTCCCTCAGCCATAATTACAAACAGGAAGGGCGACAGAGGATCCCCTTGTCTGATTCCCCTGGAAGGGCGGAAGGTGGAAGATGGAGTCCCATTGATGAGAATAGAGAAAAACGTGGATGAAATGAGACTGCTAATCCAACGAATCTAGGAGGAGGAAAAACCAAAAGCTTTTAGGATTTTTTGCATATAGTCCCAGCTAATGCTGTCAAAAGCCTTAGATAAATCAATTTTAAGCAACATACCTAGTTTTTTTGTCTGCTTGAGGGAACGGATAATATCATGGGTTAGTATTATCCCATCCGTTATTTTTCATCCCTCAACATAACTGGATTGTTCTAGAGAGATGATGAAGGGGAGCATGGGCTTCAGCCGAAGAGCTACAACTTTGGAGACGATCTTGTAAATGATATTGCACAAGGCGATTGGTTTGTACTTATCTGGAGAGTTCAATTCCTCTATCTTGGGTATTAATGCTATGAATGTTGCATTCAGGCTTGGGTACATCCATCTTAAAGTGTGCGATTCTTCTACTACTTGCCAGACTTCCCATTTGATCAGCTCCCAAAAGTGTTGGAAGAAATTTGAAGTAAATCGATCTAGACCAGGTGCTTTTCCAGCTTTTAATAGATTCACTGCTGTCTCCACCTCCTGAATACTGATAGGTTTGAGAAGGAGAGTGTTGTGGTCTTCAGTTATTAAACGAGGAATATGTCGTATGATTCTGTCAATCGCCTCTGTTCGATTGATGTTAGGCTCTTGGTTCATTTTCCTGAAATAATTGAGGAATTCCTGCTCTATCCCTTCATGCGTTTCAATTTTGGCGCCCTGTTCATTGTGGATGAATGAGATTTGATTACTCATTCTTCTTTGAACCATAGTTTTATGAAAAATTTAGTGTTCTTCTCCCCTTCCTTCAGCCATCTGACTCTAGATTTTTGCCGCCAAAGAACTTCCTCCTATAGATCTCGTTCGAGTAGTTTTTTTCCGTTTCTTGCTCTTTCTGGACTAGTTCTTCCGACCGTCCTTCGGAAATTATTCTTTGCTGAATATTTTTCATTTCTTGATTGAGGAGTTCCTTCTCCCTGAAGATGTTGCCAAATGTGGATTTGTTCCATCATTTTATTTCCACCTTGAGAAGCTTCAGCTTTCTTTGGAATCTTGCCATTTTTGTATCCTCGGTTGGATTACAATTTTGCCATGTTGTTTGGATGAAATCATTGAATTCGGGATGAGAGAGCCAGAAGGCCTCAAACCGAAAGGGTCTTCTTATGTTTTTACCAAGCCTGTTCCAGTGGAGGGCAATGGGCCAGTGATCAAATCCAGAGAATGGAAGAATGGCGGCTGTGAATTCTCCTCCGATATGTACTGCATTATCAGAAATCAAATACCGATCCAGGTGTGACGCGATTTGCATTGGAGCTACCCTTTTATTATTCCAGGTGTAGAGACCATTGGATGTGGGCAGATCAATCAGCCAATTATTTTGGATGAAGTCTTTTAGGAGTGAGCCATCCCTGTTTATTCTGCTGCGCCCTCCTTGCTTTTCCTCCATTGACGCAATCATATTAAAATCTCCTCCAGAGACCCAGAGCGGGTATGTTCTGTCTGCGTTGAGTTGCATTATTGCATCTAGTATTTCTGCTTTCAACTAAGTTTCTTGCGGAAAGTATACATTTGTAATATGGCCATAAATATTCGTCCCCACAAGATGAAATGTTGCTTGAATGAAATGTTTATTTGCATGGATATTAACTAATTGGATTTTTCTCGCATCCCAGAGAATTGCGAGTCCTCCTGAGGCTCCCTATGCATCTACAGCTGTAACTAGCCCCCCTGGCCAAGCCTTAGCTGTTATTTTTTCGAAAAGTATTGATTTACATTTGGTCTCCTGCGAAAAAAGGATTGCTGGCTTTTCCTCCATTATCATATTTTTTAAAAGTCTCCCTTTCCTTGGGCAGTTGAGCCCTCTGATGTTCCATGATATCAGCTTCATTGGGAAGGTTTGGGGTCAGTATTGTAATACTTGGTTAGCTTGGCATATCTACCTGACTCAACCAAGACCTCTCCAATCTTAATAGTTCTTTCTAAAGCCGTTTTCCATCCTCTCTTTTTACTATCTTTGGTGATGAATTTTCCATCCCATTGACTGCCTGTTTGAACCCCTAGAGAGTAATTTTTTTGAGCTTTATTCAGAACTTCTACTAGGTTATCTACTTGTCTATCAGGTATTTTATCGAAGTTACCTGTTTTGCAAGCTTGTTCTAGACCCAGAATGTCGAGTTCACCAATATCTATTGGTTCGGTGTCTTCGTCCATGAAATGCAGATGTTGAGAGCTTCCATCTGCTTCCTTCCCTTTGCTTGTGCTGTGCGTAGTCGTGTCTATATCCATTTCCGGAGTGCTCCATGTTGCTGAAGCGGACTTGATCTTTTCACCTTCCGGGCTCGTCTTCTTTTCCCCTATTTTTGAGGAGGGGCTTATTGTTTTTTCCGGATCAGACCCTTATTGTAACTCTGCATTGGCTAGGACCTCGAAACTGTTGCTTGTTGAGGGCTTGGATTGATCCTCTGGCAATGTCTTAGGAGGTGCTGTGGAATTTTTACTTCCTCTTCTTCGATTTGTCACCTTGGTGAGCCCATCCGAAGACTGTTGTTCTTGGCTGGTTTGAGCTGTGGGCTTGTTATTTAAGGGGCAATCTCTGAAGAGATGGCCTAGGGAATGACATTTCCTACATTTGAAAGGGACATGCTCATAATCAATTACCTGAATCCAATCTTGGTCTTCATGAAACAGACATATCGTATCAGGCAGAGGTTGCTTCAGATCCATATATATGCAGATCCTGGCATAGGAAGCGTAAGAGGTGTATCTTATGGTCTTTGTTTCTTCTGCTACCTTGACAAATTCTCCTAGGACCGATCCGATGGCTCCTAGTGACTCCTCCTCCCAGTATTCCCATGGTAGCGAATACAATCGGATCCAGACCGATGCCCAACTTAGATCTTCCTTGTCCGGGTTGAAACGGGCGACCCATTCCCTGAGAAATAGTCCTGCAGAGTTGAAAAAATAGGGACCTCCATCGAAGACTCTGTTTCTGTCTTCCAGGTAGTTAAAGATCGCGGTAAAAAACCCTTTCGGCCCTAGAAGCAGGGTTATTTGTCCTTTTGGTCGCCATTTGATATTGATCCAATTTATCAGGGCTTTTTCTGTAGGCCAGAAGCCAACAAATTTGCCTATGAGAGCATGATCTCTCATATATTTTATTCTTGCATTAATACGATGGCTGGGTAGCTCCACTTCTGGCCTGTGAGCAGCAACAGGCTTGCATGTGGATGAGCTAACCTTTGGTATATCTTGCTATGCCTGATCCCCCTTCTTATTCTGCTTTTGCTTTGTGGTACTGTCAATATTTTCCTGTTCCTCACTTGGAGTTACAGCAGGTCCTTGCTGGTTATCGCCGGTTGGAGGTGTCGCCCCTCCCGCCCCCTGAGGGGGATCCATTATTGCGCTTTCCCCAAGCCCCGTGCCTGCACCTTCTGCACTGTCGCCATGAGATGTGGGGTTCACTGGGCAGGGAACCTGCCACTGCAGGTCTCTGCAGAAACCCTAGCACTTGATTGCCTTCCGTGACCGTTCTCGCTCTCTCCAGCTCACTTGTAAATGCACACCTTAAAAAAATTATTTATTATTATTGTTATTTTAATTATTCTTATTTAATTAATTAAATTATCTTATTAATTAACTTTTTGATATGTATTGATTATAATTTGATTAATTAAAATAATTAATTGATGAGATAAATTAATTACTTAATTTTATTATTTATTGATTTAATTATTATATTTATTATTTTCGTGTAAAAATATCAATCACTTAACTACTATATTTGATTTAATTAATAAAAATTAACTTAATTTTAATATTTACTAATATTTATTTATTTTCTTATCAATTAAAGTATTTATATTTGGTTAGTTGGTTATATTTAATTGATTTTATTTATTCAATAAATTAATTTAATTAAATAATTAATCTTATAGGATTGGTGAGATATTTTTATAGTATTATCTATAATTCCTAGGGTTAATTTTTAATTGTTTAAATTTACAACTATATGTATTTATTAGTTGTGTTTTAAAGTTATCAAGTTATATAAAAAGTAATCTATTACTAATTTATGTTTAGATTAGTCAAATGATTTAATGTTTAAGGAGGATGATTAAGGTAAATTTTATACTGATTATTAAGAGAGGAGGGAATAGGTTAATATAAGGGGTAAGAGCTGATTTTTTTTTTTTTAAGATTTCAAGTAAAGGTTTCCAAGTGTTACTTAGTTTTAATCCATCATCCCGATTAAACTTGTTTTTCCTTTTTTCTATTTCAATGGCTTCTTTAATTTTCCTTTTAAGATAGTGTTCTTCTTTTCTAACAAGTTTGGCTTCTTCCATGCAGATGTAATGAGAGGAAGATTGAACATGTTCTGCTAAGGTTGATTTGGAAATTATTTCTCTTCTTAAGTCGGCAGTGTGTTCTTTAATTCTTACATTAAGAGACCTACCTGTTTCACCTATGTATTCCTTACCGCATGAGCAAGGAATCACATAAACACCTTTCTGAAGGTTAGGATTTATGGGATCTTTAACTGAGTTGAATAATTGTCTGATGGTGTTAGCAGGGGTGAATGCTACATTAATGTTATGTTTATTGAGAACTTTAGTAATTTTATCCATGGTACCTTTTATGTATGGAAGGGAGACCTCAGGAGTTGATAAATTTTGATCATTAATATTATTGTTATTTTTCTTTAGGGATAGGTGCATGGCTTTCATGATGGTATTTCTATTATAGCCATTTAGCTCAAAAACTTTGTGAAGATGGTTGAGTTCATCGTTTAAATGGTCAGGATCAGAGATTCTGACTGCCCTAGTGGTTAAGGTCCTAATGATGCCTATCTTCTGTTTAGGGTGGTGATGGGAATTTGCATGTAGATATCTTTATGTATGAGTTTTCTTTCTATAAACCTAGAAGCCAAGAGACCCTTCTCTTTTAGTTAGAAGGACATCAAGAAAGGGAAGCTGGTTGTTGTTTTCAATTTCAATGGTGAATTTTATATGGTCAGAGAGGCTATTTAAGTGATTGAGGAATAGGTCAAGTTTTTCTTTTCCATGAATCCACTTAGCAAAGATGTCGTCCACAAACCTTTTCCATTCTTGAGGGGTGTATGGAAATGACCTAAGAGCCTTCCGTTCAAAGTGCTCCATAAAGATGTTGGCAATTATGGGGGATAGAGGAGAACCCATAGCCACACCATGAGTTTGTTCATAAATTATTCCTTTGAAACTGAAGTACGAACATTTCAAGCATCATTCCAAAAGATCCACAGTTTCTTTATCAGTGAGGTTTCTCATGATCTCAATAGCTTCATCAATAGGAATCATGGTATAAAGGGATACAATATCAAAGCTAACCATAAGATCTTCGTCTTTCATTTCTATGTTATTAATCCATTGGTCTCCCATGGCCAGTTCATCATTGTCGATATGCTCTCGTTCTTTCCACTCAATCACCATTTTTTCTTCCTGCACATACACAACATGAATTATAAATACTTTGTTTGCATTTCAAATCCAAAGAAATGGCTTTAATTTTGGGAATTGTAATGAATCGGCGCTTGGCACGCCTATTTTGTAAACAGGTGCGCCGACCTGAAATCGCCCATTGAGAAAAATCGAGATCTTCATGAATTTTTCGTGTACAGTTGTGAAGGCCCTATTTTCTCCCCGTGGAAGATTTTGGGTCATCGTGGTCCCGAGCTGGCGACTTGCGACGATCGTCGAGCATACGCCAGCCCTAAAATCTCCCTTAAGGGCGGCTCAAACCAACAAAAATGACATTATTTATGGAAACATGTAGGCAAATGATTAGAGCTTACCTGGACCAGACGAATTTGCTGACAGGTTGCTGATCTTTCTCCCGTCGACCGTTGAAATTTGGAATGCACGAGGGTAAAATTTTAGCTCTGAGTTAAAATGGTGAAAAGTAATTTGTTTTTACCAAATGACTCTTTTATAAGCCTTTTTTGTCAAAATTAGGGTTTTGACTATTTCACGTATTTTTATATCAAAGATGGATCTTACGCTTGTTTTTGTGCAAGAACAGGTTTCACGAACCCTAGTGATTACTCTGCGAGTTGTATTTTATACTTTTTCGGACTCGGTAAAAACACGAAAAAGTCCCTCTTGGAGTCGTCTTTAAGCTCTTTTCCGACTCTCAAAACATGAAAAGATCGTCGAGCTCTTGTCGCTTTGAACTCGTTAAAGGTTGTGAAGCGTCATCTACCCAGTATACGTTTACCCCTTTTTCGGGCTAGGATAGATTATTTACGAAAAAGGTATACATTGATCTTTCATGGTCAGTAGGTTCCCTTGGATATTATTTTCTACCTGTTCGGGTTCAAAGGACAAATTTACGAAAAAGGACCTTTGGAGTTTTTTTTCCGTGTCTTTTTCACACTCTCTAAACATGAAAAAGACTCTGAGTTTCACCTATGTCGGACTCGTTAAACCCTAACGACATTGGACTTGTCAACATAACGAGATCGATCTTCTCCTTCATAGGGCTTGTTAAAACTCACTAGGTCGGATTCGTTCGAAGGATGAACTAACATTACAAGCATATGTTATCCCCTTTAAGCTTGTGTTTCAAAAATAATTGGGGTACTCGCTAGAAATGGTGGGGGGAAATTTGGAAACATTATGTTGATCGTATTAGTAATTACAGCAGCTCGTCTCTCATGTACATCGACACTCTTTCTGCTTCGTGTCGGGTTGGGATATCCTCATTTTGTCATTGGCCTTCTGGGTTTTGGGTTATTCATTTTGCCACATTCCATCTGATCCCCGCTACATCGTCATGACCTTTGATCCCTTGGTACCAAAATGCTACCAAATTTCGGAGTCGTGTCATTGTTATGTCCAAGAGCTTAATCCTTCTGCAGTTTGTAGCTTTACACACCTCCCTCAGATTCTTCGTCTTTTTCACCATCATCTTTTTCCTTCGTCTCGTGTCGATGATGTGGGAAACATTATGGCCCTCCTTCGACCGGTCGCTTCTTGTCGACTTCAGCTCATTATCCAGGAAGTTGACCTAGAGACTATTTTCTAGTACCTTGGAGCTTGCATGCCTCAATGGAAATTTCTTCGCACTCGATGACATGTTTGCATCATCGATCTTTGATCGGGTTATTTCACAAGTGTTCGACTCCAGATCATTCTTCACACTTTGTGAATTGTACTAGTAGTACCTTGAGAACCATTGACATCACTAGTGGTCTCTCTCGCGCTTGTTAATGGTTCACATCATTGGTCGATAATCAAGTGATTTTCTAGTGTGCTCAACTTCAACACATCTATTCGCATACTAGAAATTGTACAATGTACAGGTTGGGAATCAAGACCCTGGGCTCAGATGACACAAATCTAGGTTGTGTGGATTGATTTATACATGACTCTTTTGATTGGATGGTTGTGACCATACCTGAATCGTTTTTTATGGTCTTTCTGATTGGATGGTTGCACCCATACCACAAACCATTTATGTTTATCTTTTGGATGGCTACACCCATGCCTTATGCATATGTATTTCCTTTCACTATGTACTCATGTATCAGAGATATCAGTTGTACTTGCGTCTGCAGGTTCTCCGCGAGGACGTTCTATTTCGGTTATGGATTCATAAAGCATTTCACCCCTCCCACTCTCTCAGCCTTCATGCTTTAGGGGGCATCTGTTACACAGTAATTTGTCACCAACTCTGCATTCCCTAATCCTAGATACTGCCATTCCATGTTACTGACATCTTTGCTATGTCATGTTGCCAACTATGTGTCATTATCTTCCTTGCAATCTCAGGAACAGTGTCTCATTTCATTATACCTGAAGAAGACACTTTTTACGTAAGTTTCTGGATCGGCGCAAGTCAGCAGTTATCCTCCTCGCAAAGATTGGCAAGTTAACACTAGCCCTAGCGAAGTCTTCACTGTCCCTGTGTTGCACCCGCGACGAGCCAAATTTGGCAAGTTTTTCAATAACTCGTCGAAACTTCTAGATGAAATTGTTTTGTGGGCAGTCCTAGGGCTGGTTATTGGGTCAATTGAGCTCGCATTTCTCCTCTAAGATAGTTGCTCCACCTTTTGTGAAACCTCCCTAAGAGATAAGCTCCTCCTTCCTTCTCTTATGGGACCTCTCCCTCCTATAAATACCTCCTCCATGAATAACATCAGCTAGCTTGGACGTAATGGAATGATAGCTAGATGTAATTTGATAGTTTCAAGTTTCTAAGAGAGGAGTAGAGGTAGAGAGTGTTATTGGAGTGTGGAAGTAGCCTCATTTGTGTTGTGATTTGATAGATGCTTGAGTAGAGTTGGCTTGAGAGCTTTCTAGTATCAACCCTTTTGGACAGAGGAGAGAATCATATGTTCCCTTGGGAGACGGTTCACAAGTAAATGCTTACGGAGACATACCTATTGGAATTATGGTACAGTTGTTGTCCTTGATGGCAACTCACTCAGAGGTATGATACAGATGATGGCAACTCACTCAAAGGACAAAACATAGTGCAGCAGGTAAAGAGAGAGATATACGCAGGTTGACCATGATTAAAGTGCGTATATACGCGAGTTATCTAAGCAAAAGGCGTGTACGAGATATACGCATGTTAACCTTGATGGAAGCGCGTATACACGCGGGTTAGCAGACCAGAAGGCGCGTACACGTGGGTTCATAGAAGTAAAGGCGTGTACATGTTGGAAACCATGGTTTTTTTCCGTGGTATTTGGTCCGAAGTGATGACCCCAGATATTGGGTCCAAGGTATTGGTTCGACATGGTTTTGGACCATGGTATTGAGAAAAGCCTAAACCTATATAAGGAGAAGATCATTAGGCCAAGGAGTGTGTGAAATGAATGTTTGTTGAAGGGTGAAGTTCGAGCATGATTGTTATGGGTTTGTGATCTGAATCAAGTTGATGACAGCGAAGGTTTAAGCAACTATCTATAGATATGTACGCGGGTTCTCTCTGGTAAAGGCACGTATACACGCGTGTTTGACACAGTCAACTAGCGTATATCTGTACGCGGGTTCTCTTTGGTAAAGATGCGTATGCACGCGTGTTTGACACAGTCAAGTAGCGTATGCATTATGAGATTTGATGTTTCTGGTTGTTATTGATTCTTGTGGTTGTGGCAGAGTTCTGGGGTTTCAGTGATTAAGTATTGGGTGATTCAGAGATTGATGATGCAGGTATAATTGATGATAGTATTGCAATGATGATGGTTGTGTATTTGTGGATCCAGTATGAAAATGTATGAAACGTGGTCCCTGGATGATTGTAGGCCGGCACCTACGTACTGGTAAACATATTGGCCAGTACAAGAGCCAGGGGGGTTGTAGCTCCCTTCCAGGAGCAGCCGGAAAACGAGTGAAGGTTGGAGCCTTCAGTAGGCCAGCGCCTACGTACTAGTAAATGGAATGGCTAGTACAAGAGCTAAGAAGGTTGTAGCCTTCTGCAGGTAGAAGCCTGCGTACTGGTAAAGGATTGCACCAATACATTGTAAAATAAGTTTCTTATTAAAAGAAGATAGAAACAAATTGCAGCAGGTGGTTTCACCCACGTTGGGTTTCCACCTTATATCATGGTGTTCATGTGTGTGGCTTATGATCTGTTCTATTATACTACTCCTGTTTACTGTTAATATGATTAATAATGTTCTGATGCATTCATTGAGGATATACTAACTAAATCATAAAGGTTACTGGATGTACGCTAGCTGCTTTTGACACAGTCGCGTATATACGCGGATATCCTTAACCGAAGTAGCGTATATGAATCTGAGTATGAAAATGAAAAAGTATCTTATTTGCTAATACTGATTCACCCCCCCCCCCCCCTTTGTATTATTTCCAACAATACCGACAAGACCCTTCAAGGAGGTTTACGACATCAAGGCCCGGTTGTAAGTTTACTTTGATTTATATTAATACAAATCAACAGCTTGTTTCCTATATCGTGCATTAAATTACATGTCGATAGCTTGAGGTTCCTTGACTCTTCAAGTAGATTGTTTGGTTGTTTTCTATTTGTGTTTGTGGTGTTTCTCTACATGTTGTTTATAGATATGAATGACTAGAAGAACAAAGAGTTGGAGCAACACAACGAGGACTTCATCGAACGTCGGATTAAAGGTAGGTCTTCATAAGACCAACTTTCTAAGGAAGTTTTCTTTGATATTGTCTGTGTAGTGACTAGACCAACTCTAGGGCTAGAGGGGTTGCCTCTGTCCGCAGAGGGTACTTACCTGTGTCACAGAAACCAATAAGGCAGAAGGCAGCAAGTCAAAGAAGAGGCACATGCATGCAAGTGAATACATAGTGAGGGGGGGAACTCCACTCAACACTTTAAAAAGAGAAGAAATCAACCATGACAAACTATCTAGTGCTACAACCAAGTCAAAAAGTCAACCAAAAAAGGGAGAGTGAGGAAAAAATGACAAAATCATTCAATAAAGCAAAGCCCCTTACCTTTAAATAAGTACTTCAGAATTCATGACTATTCTGAGAATATGAATGCTAGGGTAGCCATTTTTAATCTAAAAGGAAAAGTTGACATATGGTTGGAAGATCTTAAAAATGTAAAAGGCATCAAAGAAAAGGAACTTACTTGGAAAAGATTTGAGAAATAATTATGGGAAAAGTATATGTCTAAGAGGTACAATGATAATCAAATTAAAGAGTTTCATTAACATAACCTTGGACAACACATTGTAGTAAACAAAAAAATATTTTATTTGTACTTAAACTGTGTTGTACACAAATGTATTGTAAAATATCTATTGATAAGATGATAGAATGATAGAATGATTGTTGTTACAAATGACGGGACTTGTTATAAATACCAGGCAGGGTGCCCTTTCACATGAAGAGATGTGTCTATTTAATAAGACACATATTTACACCTTTTTATTAATTATTAATTATTATTATGTTTGTTACATTGGGATGTTTTGTTCTGAGAGCATAATGAGAATGAGAAAGATTATCTCTATATGTGTACGTCGCTTATCTATTTTTATAGGTTAACTTTAGTAAGTCAATGTTATCTTCTTTCTTGTGGACCTTACTAATTATTTATTTATTTATTACTTATTTTACTATTATTACTTTATTATATATTAATAAAGTAAACTTTATAATAGTTTTAATAAGTATCTTTATATAACTAATTAATGTTTATTATAATTTTTAATTTTTATACTTAATAATAGTTTTTAAAATAATTTATACGGTTGTTTCAATACAACTGACCCCTCCCTTATCAATTGATGGTGAGAAAATAACTTCACATATACCCACATAATGAGCATCCTCACTTATACATTGTTTTGAAGAGAGAGCTTTGCGAATCTGCCAGAGTTTCAAGAATTGTTGGTGTTGAAGGATTTGGAAATGTAGGGTTTGCAGTGATTTAGAGCTCATATCTAGAGAGTTTCTCGATTCTGGTGAAACCAATCTTAGGGGAATCTTTTTTTTGTAGGTTTCGAACTCAAATATTGTTTTCTCGCTTGTGAAAATGTTACAGGAGGAGATGCACATTCCTAATGAATGCTTTTATCTCATTCATGAAGGGCGGCAACTTTAGAACCAGAAGCCCCTCAATGAATGCACCATTACAAAGGATGCCATGATTTACACCGTAGCAAGAATTTGAGTTGGTGCCAAAGGGGGGGTGCATCTACCTTAGTCCCACCAAGATCGTTTAAAGATGTTCTAAAACCAAAGCCTCCTTCACCAAACCCTAAATATCTCTCTGGATCTACATTTATGGTGCAACAGTTAGTTGAAACCACTTCTCTTAAGGTGAAAAATATTGCATGTTGTTTCATAGCTGCAAATTATGAACAGAAAGAAATTATCTGTCATTTCAATTATTTTTGGCATTCATCATCAGTTCTCAAGGAGTGGGTTCACCAAAATTAGTCTTCAGGTGTTGTGGTACATTTCTACTCTAAAGGATTTTTTATTGTTATTTTTTAGAAGTTAGAGGACTGACATAAGGTTTTTGATCAGGGACCGTGGTTTTCGGGTCGATCTGGTCTCTCCCTTCAACCCTGATTTCCAGATTTTAATCCTCCATCTATTTCAAATCTAGAAACTCCAGTATGGGTGAGGTTTCCCAATTTTCCCATCCATATGACACATCCAGGTATCTTAGAATATTTAGGTAATTTGTTAGGCTACTTCATTAAAATTAACACAAAAAGGATTATAAAAGGAATTCACACATTTATTCGCATATGTGTTGAAGTGGACCTTAGTAAAAGATTGTCGGACAAAATCCTCCTTAAATGGGGAAATAGAGTTTATTCCCAACCAATGGATTATAAAAATACAATTTTTCGTTGTAGATTTTTCCAGCAGCCTAAACACCTATAGAATTTTTGCCCATATTCGCAAGGCACCTCATCGCACCTTAAAGCTAAGAAGATAAATCATGGATGGAAAATTCCAAAAGGACAAAATCCTCCTTAAATGAGGAAATAGAGTTTATTCCCAACTAATGGATTATAAAAATACAATTTTTCATTGTAGATTTTTCCAGCAACCTAAACACCTATAGAATTTTTGCCCATATTCGCAAGGCACCTCATCGCACCTTGAAGCTAAGAAGATAAATCATGGATGGAAAAATCCAAAAGGACATGTTGTCGCATAAAGTGTCTAGGCACCACAACAACGCTCAGATCGAGGGTTATCACCCTGATCCTCGATCTCTCCATTTAAGTTGTCTCCCTACAACAATCTAAGGGGGGTAGACCCTATGGAGAAATGGGATGAAAGAGAACCAGCTGGGAATCAATCGGTTCGAGAGACACAACGAGGCAATCAAATACTTGATTAAGGCTTAGCAAGACTTAAGATTTAATTTGATTTTAAATGACAAATACCAGTGCCTTATGGATTTGATTATCAATTGTTGCTTAGAAAACAGAGATATGAAAACTCTTTAGCAATCACTTGAAAATATTTGCGAAATATCTAACATGTAACAAGCCTTAAATGATCCAAGCAATGACGATTAATTTCACTAGATGCACAATGCCTTAGCAATTAAATTTCAGGAGATGAAAATGCTTTTAAACAACCATGAGATTTAAATGCTAACCAGTTTAGATCCTAGAACTTAAATGATTATGCTCAATCACCCAAATCTAGGAAAATCATCGCTTTCAAATAGTTAATCTTCAGATATGAAAATTTAAGCATAAAAATTTTCTCTATATCCTGGCTTAGCACAAAAAGTCACTAAAGGGAATTTTCAATTTTCAATTTAATTAGACATTTTCAAAGTTTTTTATTATTATTTTTTAATTTGTATGGTTAGCATATTCATGATATTTTTTTTATGATTTAGGGTTAAACATCTTTTGGTCTTATTTATTTCTTTATTTTGTTAAGTTTACATATTTAGATTTTAGTTTAGAATTTTATTTTGTTTATATTCCTTAGGTTAGGTTTCATTAAAAGGAATAAATTACGATTTAGTTTTGTTTCAACTGCGTTTCCTTCTGGCATCCTCAACCACCACGCAATCTCCCTTCAGCTACTCATTCACGCTGCCCTCACCATCCTACTCTTTCCTATGCTATAGTCCTGCACCTGCACACAACAGAAAACTGAAACCTCCACGTGTTTCTCCCTCCCCCTCGCTGCTCTGTCCGCTACTTACTTCCTAAACTTGCAAGCATCCTCCTCCCTTTTCATCGAGCAAGCTTCAGCTTCCGCAAACCTGCATTCACATCTAAAACAAAACATTCGACTTCTTTGTTATGTATGCATTGGCTAGATCTGGCTTTCAGTTTTTGCGTGTTTGTAGGGTTAGGTTATTTCCCTTTCATTGTATAAAATCCACTTTCATTTTGTTTGTATTTGTTTTTAGGGGTATAGACTTTAGCTAGTTTAAAATTTTAAGTCTGATTTCGGTTTTGATTTTTTTCTTTCTTTCTTAATTGATTTGATTTTATTGCATTGTTTCATTTTTACGATTTTGCTTTTCCCCCTTTTCTTTTAGGTTTATCTATTTTTTAATAAAAAACTCTAAAATTAAAAAAATTATTAAAAAAAATTCCCAAAAATAAAAAAAATTACAAACTTTAAAAATCCTAAAAAAAAATTAAATTTTTTCAAATATAAAAATCAAAACTTTAAAAAAATCTCTAAAAATTTTAAAATTTTCAAATAAATAAATAAAAATAAAAATAAATAATAAAATAATGAAAAAAAAAAACTTCAAATTTTAACCATTTAAAAAATTTCTAAAAATTTAAATTTGTGATTATGGATTTACATTAAGTGGTTTTTCACTTAAACGTTAATTAATGTGGCCTATGGCCCATTAAAATTTCGATTTTTGACCCGTCGATTAATTTTAAATTCCTTGGTGTCTCTGATGTTAAACACTAAATCTTAAATTCTCATGATTCTTCTATAGTCTAGTGCAATAAATGTTAAAAGAGAATCAATTAATTCTAGATCTTGGTCATTAACAATAAATGTCTTAAATCTAGAATATCTTGCATGATCTAGTGTTGGGCATTTTTGTGGATTATTTATGATCGTCACTTTTCGTCACTTATTGAAAATCATTCTAGATAGCTTGTTTTATTGAGGGTTCGAAGGCACTGGTCTATATTTGTTTCTATCTTATGGTCGTGTCTAGTTTACGTTGGTGTTTAATCTATCAATCTGTTTTAATCGTCTAGATTCTTCAAGTTGTCCATCTTTAAAATCTCCTAGAGCCCGTGATCCACAAGATTTCTCATCCATTTACCTAGGGACTACCCCCCTTGACTTGTCTAGGAGAGAGTCTAAACGAAGTGAGTAAGGATTTAAGAGTGACAGCCCTTACTCTGAGCGTTGTCGCGCTACCTAGACATCATGTGCAACAATAGGACCCAATGATTCTAAGTCCATTGTGGCTCACAAGTCAAGTAATTCTCAAAATCATAAGACTCATAATGATGGCACTTCTCCTTCAAACCCAGCTCAGACTCATGATATTCCATCTCAACCATTAAGGGATGAAGTTTACCCGTCAATTAGTAGGGCACAAAATTTAGCCATAATTTTGGCATCTGCAAAGAGTGGGTAAAAATATATCCATGAATCATATCATTTAGATTGTGACAAGGAGCCAACAAGTATGTCGAAGAACTGACAATGGAAACATCTCAAGGAAAGGAAGTGGATATCTCAAACAATCCCTTGGGCTAGATTTGAAAGAGGAAAGGAAAGAAAAACAAGCTAATGTATAATCTTGGAGCCTAAGTCCAAGAAGGGAAAATGTAATGGGGTGTTGTGTGATTAGGGGAATACTGATGTGCTATGATGTGATGTAATTCATTTTTGATGGATCAATAGAATTTTTAGACGTGCAAAAAAAAATTGAGCACCCTAACTTGTGTTTTCCTCCATTCCATCACCTTCGACACCAACCAAATTTGCAATTCACAATGAAGCAATTGAGTGAAGTCAACAATTAGGGAATCATTTAGACACTCTGGTAATACCATAAATGTTGATGTCCCCTCTCACATGTTGAAAACCATAATGTTGTACACACCATCATCCCTATTGGTGCTAGCAGTCTCCATTAAACAATGGAAGAAGTCTCCATGGAAAACAATTATATTCACATTCTCATCTGTTGAAGAACTCAAATTATATGGTAGTTGTCTTTCCCTCGTCCATGCCTTCATATAAGAGTCATAGATTCCACCATCTTTTATTCAGTCTACGTAACTGAGTGATGCACCATCGCCACTTTGTTTCTATCTCCTTGCTACACAATACCTATCTCCCCTATGAAATAATGGTCTCGTGTTGACGTTCATGGAAGGGTAACAAACCTACTTGTAACAAGCTTGCAGACATAAATGGTGTAGCTTGAATGGGTATCAAAGAATAACAAGCTTGTTATTGATCCTAGGTAATGATAGAAGACATATTCCAGATCTTGTACCCCCATTACCTCCATAAACGGAATTGATAGATGGGTGGTCTACAAACTTCTTAAGTAGGTGGAGTATGCCCAATAATTATCATTGTTCTTTACATCACCTATGATCAACCATGGATTGTTGTTCCATTGTTCGTAGATAGTTTCGTATTTCCACATATATTATGTTGGAAGTCATATCAACATCTCTTTAATCAAATCATAAGGAAATTTAAAAAACTTAAGAAATTATGAGAGCGCCTCCACAAAATCAAATTTGAGGATTTCCCAAGGAACAAAATTGTTTTAAGAACTAGGAACAAAAATATTGTTTACAAAATTCGCATTATGATTGTTGCGGGCATCTAGAATATAACGATTATTAGAATTAAAAAAACTAGAATGATTCCCACAAGGGAAAGAATTACCTTTGAAACTAAGCACATCATCTAAGGAAAATGATCCAGCATTGGTATTACCATCGTTTACGTTCTGGGTATCAATGGCGGGGAAAGAAATTGTTATCACAATCTTAGTTAATAGTTTTAAGGCGCTAGCAGTTTTAGTGTCATTGCCAATTTGTAAAAAATAGTATAAAAGTGTTGACAAATAAAATACCAGCGCTATTGTGGATTTGTAAAATAAAAATTTGTTGACAACCAAAGTAGCAAAGCAAATCTGTAAATTTGGAATATTAAACATTGACCGATAGATGATCAGCGGCCGAAGGAAATTTTAAGTTTGTATGGTCAAGATTAAAAGGTGTTGATGGAGCACACGTCAATGGAGGAACAATAATCGATCAAGCGAGTGTTGACTAAGTGGAGGGTGATATGATGTGAATGGGATTTCACAGGACATGGTTCCGCCGCCAAGAGTTCTAGTTATCCTGAAGCCTCAGATCGAATCCCACTCATGTTTCTGGTGCAAGTGTTTGATAATGGAAATTATGGGAAGAAGAGGAAGGTTACATAGAGGAGAGCCCAAAGGACTCGATCTTCTTGAAGCTTATTCAGAAATTTATCAGTATTTTCGAGAGGTGGGATGGGAGCAATTTTTCTTCCATTAATAGACTACCATGATGGTGTTTCGAGGGCCTTCAATGGCCAAGAAGTTAACATTGGAGGAATTTGTTTTCCAAATATGGAGGAGGGAATCACAGAAGCCACAAGCCTCTCTGTGGATAGAGAGCGAGGTTTTAAAAGTCATGTTTTGGCTGGAATCGGTGTCCTTCTTCTTGAAGGATGAATATAGGGGTAGGTGTTGGTGTTCAGAGATCCCAATTCTTATCCCGATTTGAAAGAATATCAGTGTATTGGTAAGTGTTGGGAAAAAGAAAAATTGGTAACGATCAAGAGTAGCTTGCAGATGAGATAGTCCTTGTAGTCACTCGGATTGTACAGGCACACAACCACTCAAGGCGGGGACTGTCACTCTAATCCCCGCCCACTCCATTCTAGTTGTCTCCCAACAGCAGGCTATGGGGGATAGTTCCTATGGAAATGAGGTGAAAGAAAACAAGTTGGGAACCAACTTGTTTGGGAGACACAGATGAGTAGCCTATCTACTTGTTAGAATTTTAGCAAGATTAATGATTAGATTAGATTTTCAAGTATGAAACCAGTTCCTTATGGAGTCATAATTATTTCTTAATGTAAATTAATGTCAAGTAATCGGATGGACACCTGTTGCTTGAATGATCAACTAACCTATATGATGTGAAAATCCTAGAATCTATGTGTGATGAAATGATCTTGGTAAATTTTAGATTTAGATTCCTAATCTAAATAGAACTTCTCCCTTAATTGTTTTGAGAAATAGCCTTCAGAGTAGGTTGTGAAATGGAAGCCAACGGGAGGCAGGCAGTGTCCTGATTAACAATACCTCCCCCCTGTGTTCCACCCACCCAGTTCCTCCGTAACTGTAGAGACTGTGGCTCTCGCTACTAAAAGATCATTGTGTTAACCACTAAGAATAGTTGAATCCCTCAAGTTAATTGGAAAAGGGTTGCTTCTAAGAGTCTACCATCCTAGCTTATGCTAGGAGGTAAGTTCTTAATGCAAGCTAGATTCTAGAATGCTTATGCAAGATAGATTGAGTGATCTTATCTTGAGTTAAGATTCGTTTATATTATTTAAGTACTTAATATGGATTTTCTTATAGCAAGAGTACTTAATAATGATGAGATAACAATATTAAACAAGACAAATGCTTAAAGATACAAGTGTCGATATTCAACAATTTTCCACAAGATGCTTAGAAAATGTCAAATAACCAATGAAACTTAAGATGTCAAGTGCTTAAGATAAACAACCAAGATATCAAAGCCTCTTAAGATTATGATATTTATCCAATGATTTCTTAACAATGCAACAATTAAATGTCAAAGACAATAATGCCAATTAGATTCCATAAGATCAAAGATTTAGAGCTTACGTGTAGGAGTGTTTTTAGTGCAAAATCTAGAATTTTGTTATGACTTAGAGTAAGACAAGAAAGTGTTAAATCTCAATAACCAAATCAGCAGTAACTTCAGAAAAAATCAGCACTTTATTAATGTTATGATAGTGGCAAGAAAATCACTTTAGATCATAGCTTTTACACAACATATGAAGCATAAATTTTTCTAATGACCAGCAAAGGTAAATTTATGTGTTTACCCCACTTTATAATGATCTATTCAGCGACATATCAGATCTAAAACAAGTTATTAGAGCAGTAAATAAACCTACAGGTCAACAAGTTAATGATGCCACAACTAATGCCAAAATTAGGAAAAATTTGTCAAACTTGAAAAAATTCAATTTTTAGGAATTTTAGAGAGTATGATTTAGAAAATTTCAAAACTGATTTAGTGATATATGCAGTAAATTCCAGTGAACATAAAATTATATCTAGGCTAGATCTAAGATGTCCAAGTGGCCAAAATTCATGAAAAGTTAGATATTGTTATTTTAAGTGATTTTAACCAAGTTATATGTGATTTTAGGGCCTAATTATCATTGTTATCACTATTAGATCAAACCCTAGGCCCAAGGCCTTGAAGATCAACTTGCCCAAGAAGCCCAAAATTTCTCCAATGTTCTTGCACCTGAAAACACCAAATGTTTTAGCAAATTTCTCCTATAGAACCACCAAGGGATCAATCTTGAAAATTTCAGATATGGATCTAGGGTAAGCTAGGGAAAAATAGGCCAAATAAAGCCAACATTAGCACTACCAAGGCTAGCGCTAAGGGCTAAGGAGGCTAGGATGACATATAAGGGGTCGAAGACGAGGGAAAATGCCAAAAAGAGGCAACGCTAGAGGAGAGAGGCTTCAAAGGTTGGACGCTGGGATTTCTAAGGCAAAATGGCTAGGGTTAGAAGCTTGAAATACCATGACCAACCAAAGGGAAGGCAGTTGTGTGGACTAGGGCACAGGGTTAGGCCTTTGAGGTTTAAAGGCCCCAATGTTGGGCCTAGAAGAGGAGATGTTGGCCTGTAAAGGCTACGAATTTCCCTAAAAGGGCATAAAAGATGATGCAGAGGCTAAGGAAGGTTGTGTTGATTTGGGGTAGCATCGGATGTGATCTAGCCATGAAAATTGGTGGAGAGCCTAAAGCACATGAGGTTTTCAAGACTTAGAAATGGTTTGGACAGATACCCGTTTAGGAGATATTAAAATAATTAATATTTTTAATGGAGTTCCTATGAAATAAAATGTTAATGCATATTAATATAAAATTGGGTAAGAAGGTTCCAAAAGTCATGGATCAAGCCAAATCTAATCTTAGTTGTTGATTAGAGATTTAATCTTGGCCGTTAAAGGACCAACAGAAAAAGTTTAAGAGGAGGCTTGAGGGTCTGCTGGAGAACACACCAGAGTGATCAGTCATTCGATTTTCTAGAGTGAGGTTGCTAAGAAAAGTTGAATCAGTGATCAGCAGTGAGGGGCAGTAAGTATTGGACAGAGAGGCAGAGACAGTGCCAAGAGACCAGTGCAGAAGTAGAGTGCGAGAGCAACAGCCAGAGCAGGCCATGCAGAGCCGAGCAGAGACAGCGCAGAGACCATAGAGACTGTGTCATCCATGCCGAGAGCAGTTGGAGTGAGATAGAGGGTCCCAGTGGCTACACAGTGCCTCAGAGGGCTGATGCAGAGGGGTTTGGAGCTGACGTAAAGGCCAAAAGGGCCAACGCAAAGCTTCAGAGTCGCCAGAGAGGGTTTCGTGGGACAAGTTTTTGAATACCTATTTCCGAATAGAGAGGTATTGTTGCCGTCTATTTTTCTTTGTTGGGTGAGCAGGTTAGGCACCCAATTGTACTTAAGGAAATACTGCATAATAATAAAACCTCATAATAGTTACACCGGTTTTCCCACATTGGTTTTTGTAAAAAAAATTGTTTTCCCACCCCGGTTTTCAGTTTCTCCTTATTTATCCCATGTAGTTAAATTCCCTTTCCCATAAACATACATTCAACAGACTGGAAAAAATAAATTTGTTGAAAACACAAATTCTGGAAAATTTACAGAATGTTGGAAATTGCAGAAATAAAAATGAGCAATAATAAACAGCCATTAAAACACATTAGAACACTGATATTTTTTGTCAACGTGACCCTGGAAAAACCCCCTACAACTCTTGGGGAAAACCAGTTTGAGAGCTCTTCTTTATTTCTAGAAAATGCCTTTTTACAGTGAGAAATTTCAGCGAAAATGAGCAAAAATCAGCAAACAAATTTCCAACTTATCTCGATTTCTGAGCCTCATAGCCCACTGGAAATTTCCAAACAACAACACAATGTTGCACTGCAACTATACGGATGGTACGGATGGCTGTACGGACTGTGCGGACATGTTGTACGGACGGTAGGGCAGGTTGTATGGACCTCGATTTTTGTACAGAAAATCAACTACCTCGATTTCTGTGCAAAAACAAATCTGCCTTTTACTATTTGCTCAACAAAAATCTTCCTTTTATTGCTGGTTCTTTCAACTGTATGATTTGCTGAAGAGCTACCTGGTATGTGTGCCAAACTGCTGCCTCTTTCTCCTTCCTGTCCAGAAATCTCCCTTGCTCTCTTGCTCTCCTTCTCCCAATCTACTCATGAAAGAATGAATGATCTTTTCCCTCCTTTAACCCAACCCTAAATGACTTTTGGGTGATCCCTAAATCCAATGGCTGAGATAGATTTAGATCAATGGATGAGATTAAATGCACATATAAATCTCACTTTCTATTTTTTAATTCACCCCACTTTAATAAAGACCCACTTAGTCATTTATTTCCAAAGTCACTTTTCCTTTCTAATTTTTCATTGACTTTATAAAAGTCACTTTAAAATTAGACTTAGTAACTTTATCACTTAAAGTCACTTTTAAATTAGATTTTAACTTTATAAAAATTATAAAGTCACTTTAGGAGAAAAATTAAAATCTTTTGGACACTTTTCCCTAGGCCAAAGATCAAAGCCTAAGGGAACCACCTGTCCTCCGGTACCAAATTTCAACACTCCCTCTTACCGAGGAAGGTGTTCCTCACCACACCCATCTTGTCTCTGAAGTAAACATGCTTGCCCCGTGGTAAGGCTTTGGTAAGAATGTCTGCTACCTGCTCATCAGTGGAAATATACTCAAGCTTCACAGCTCCCTTCTGAACATAGTCTCTGATGAAATGATATCTGACCCCGATATGCTTTGACCTGTCATGAAATACTGGATTCTCCGTGAGTTTAATGCAACTCTGATTATCACAGTAAATCACTGAAGGTCTCAACGGCTGACCAAATAAGCAAAACAACATCTTGCGAAGCCAGATGGCCTCACAACTAGCTAGACTAGCTTCCATATACTCTGCTTCTGCTGAACTCAGTGCTACTGACTGCTACTTCTGGCTAAACCATGACACTACTGCTGAACCCAACCCAAAACAGCACCCTGAAGTGCTCTTCCTATCAGAAGCACAACCGGCCCAATCAGAATCAGTGTATCCTACCAATCTCACTCCATCTCCCTGCCTGTAGTCCAGACCATAATCCACTGTCCCCTGCAAGTACCGCAAAATGTGTTTTGCAGCCACCCGGTGAACCTTCCTAGGCTCACACATAAACTGACTCATCGTGTTGACTGCAAAACAGATATCTGGTCTAGTGTTGACCAAATACATCAAGGAACCAATCAGCTGCCTGTACAATGTAGGATCCACCAACTCGGAATCCGAAGCATGAAGCTTCTTCCAGTTGGTGATCATCGATGTCGACATGGGTCTACAATCCTCCATGTGGAATCTGCAAAGGATGTCCACAATATACTTCCCCTGCCCCAGGAAGAAATGCCCCTCCTGCTGCCACACCTCCAAACCCAAAAAGTAATGCATCAAGCCAATGTCCTTCATCTCAAACTCCGTCGCAAGATCTCTCTTGCAGTGCTCTATGAGTCTCTCTGCACCTATAATGACCAAGTCATCCA
>APFE030338571.1:4012-19932 GCA_000404065.3 Pinus taeda
GGGATGCATGAACCATCTGGAGGTGCTCAATACACATCAAACAATCTTCTAGAATGCTCTAGAAATGACCACAAGTAACTTTTTTAAGATGAAACTCACGTCTTTTGACCTTTATAGGAGTACGCACCCGTCCCTTGATTTATAGAGCGTACAAGTACGTAGGTACAATGAGCTTGGGATGTGTACACGCAGGAAAGGTAGAGAGAACCTGCGTACCCAGAGATAAACATGATTTTAAATGACTTTCTCTCTTTCTTGAAGTTTTACATGGAGAGAAAAGGTATAAGGCTTGACAAGGAGGATAGTATGATTGTTGATGGAGCCATACTAACTACAAATAGTCATGGTGACAAATTTTAGTGTAACAACTCGTGTGTGAGTATCTCCAATTGGTGAAGCTTCGAGCTTCATCACAATCTCCAATGCTTCAGCTTGAGTCGTGATCTTTTATTTTGTCGAAGATAATCTAATATTTGGAAGTAGCATGGCTATGAATCATTATTTGTACTATTGTGGGGATATTTCAAATATCAATTGACCCATAAACACCTTGAATCGTTGATCCAACTCCCACACAGATTCAAGTGGTGCTTTCTTGATCTCTTTTAGCTCTGTGATACACTATGATTCTGATTTCAGTTTGTTGAATTTAGCTACCAATTCTTGCTTAATTTCACTAAATGTATCATTCATATTACTCACAAAGTATTTCATATACCATGTCAGTGTTCTATCATGTAGCGACATGATAATATGTGCCTTCTATACGTCATCATTATTAATCTGTCTCGTTATCCATATTGCATCAGTTATGAACAAAAACTAGTAAAGGTCATCTAATATGAGTCCTTTAATGACATGTATCTTAATGTCCTAATCCATCATTATTCTTCTCAGAAGGCTAGGTGGAGGTGAAGGAGGAGGTGCAGGGGAAGTATGGGAGGGGGATGGGTGTGAGGGGGGAAGATGAATGGGGAATCCGAAAGACATCCTCATTCTTCTTAGCTCTTGACTTTGATAAGCCTTCAGGATGGGTGGAGGAATATCACAAGTTTGTAGGGTTACTTCTTTCTTCTTCACTCTTGAATCCTAACATAGGGCTATAGTTAGTCTTAATATAGTTCTTTGGCTCTATTCTATATTTATCGCCACTTCACATAGCTCCTGGTTCCAACTTATTTCTTCTTTGTGCAAACATTAATTTGGTTGCATCCGCAGAATGCCCTTTTCACACAATATCATATTAATCTAGATTTTTAGCGAATTTAAAAATTTATCTCATGGTCCATTAAAAAATATTTGTTCATCTTAGCTCTCGGTCACGATCTCATTGATCACAATCTCAGGGATAAATCCTCCCAAATTTTTATCGATCCAGAAATTAGTAGCCCATGACATATTGTTATTGACTCTCTTGAGACACTGTATCAAATTAGGATTCCACTCCTTAGGTTCGTCACCTTTGAAATGGGTCTTATGCTCAGTCAACTTAGATACCTAGTCATACAATTCAAGATAGAACAAACCAAATAATATTTTGTATCACTCTTCATAAATGTATTTCTACAACCAGTCTTTAGTCGATAATCTAAGGTGTCTATTTTATTTACTTGCAAATTCTCTTTCTTTCTATTCAACCCACTCTTGAATATCTTTCTTCGACGGATGCCAAAACATATCCCTTAAGCACATACAAATCCTAACAATAGAACCATTTGTTGGTTTGAGGGGGATTGACCTAGGTTTAGAGTGTGCTACACACCAACAAAACCCTTAAGTATTGGCCCTTTCGTAAATGACCTACAAGCAAATCGCAGTGTCACCCAAAGTAGTTGTGGGAGGCTACAGAAACAGGTTTCTGCAACCAAAGGGATATCCGCGCACTAGTGCCAGGTATTTAATTCTACTTTATATTGATCTTATAAATTCTCATGCATAAGAACTTTGCGCAGATGATTAATTCAACAAATTCACTTTAAACCTGCAAACTCTAACAAAATAATAGTATATATTATAGTTGTTCATTTATTTTAGTGAAAAGCATGCATAACCAAATACATAACCAGATACAGTACTTCGCCAAAAATTATTCGTTATTAATGTAAATCTTCATTACATATACTTCTTCGACCTATGCACTGAATTACAGGTGGTCTATGCACTCAGCTACAGAGTCTTCTAGACCTCTGTGCACTTAGTCACGGTGCCGTTCCCAAAAATATAGACTCCATATGTGAATAAAATAGTCGAATGATATTTTCTATTATGTTCTATGATGATATCATTTACAAAGTATTACATCTTCTTAAATACATTTCATTTTCACAAACCCATGGTCAACATATGATGATTCCACAAAACCATGAACAATACCCAATACCCGTTAAAAAAATGGATTTGTTCCATTTCCAAATACCTAAAAGACCACGCGATGAATATATCTTCACCAACTCCATGTGGTTGACTACTTATTTTGCAGGGTATTTTACCCAAAACTTGGAACAAGTTGGGTCATTCCCAACAAACCTGTTCCTTCAAATGAAATGCCTCTACAACCTTAGGTACCCACTGAACCTTTTGAGATATGGGCTCTAGATTTTGTTGGTCCAATTAATCCACCATCAAGACAAAAAAGGTACTTTCTTATTTGCAATAATTATGGTACAAAATGGGTAGAAGCTAAAGCACTTTCTGTTGCTACTGAAAATGTTGTAGTTTCATTTCTTTTTGAGGATATCTTTACTCATTTTCCTGTCCTAAAGAAAATTGTAACGAATAAAAGTACCCAATTTACATTTAAGTTGGTATAGAAGGTAATGGAGGAATACAAATCAAACAACGATGGTCCACTCCATATCATCCACAAGAAAATGGACAGGTGGAATCCACCAATAAAGTAATTGAAGCAACTCATACCAAGATTATGCATTTGCATAGAAGAGACTGGGTAGAAAAGCTTCCAGAAGATTTATGGGCATACCGAACCACATGGATAAATACCATAGGATGTACTCGCTACGAACTTGTTTATGGGAATCAAGTCTTATTTCCTATTGAGTTCTAAGTAAATACCTTCAAGACATGAGTCAAATTGGGTCTTAATCTATCTGAAGCTTAAAAACAAAGAAGAGATAAATTGATTGAACTAGATTATATGAGACAATATGTTATTCAAAGAAACAACATAGTTCAACAACAAAGATCCATGTGGCATGAGAAATTCAGAAAAGAAAGGAAGTTTTAGTGAGGAGATTGGGAATTACTTTTTGACTAAAAATTTAAAGATTTTCAACGGAAATTTCAAACTTATTGGCTTGGGCCTTATGAGATTGAAACTGTGTTTGATAATGGTGCAGATAGGATTAGAAACATTAATTAAGAAAAAGTTAACTTCCTTATAAATGGTCATCAATTTAGAATTTATCATAAACCATTGACAAGGGAAGAATTTGTTAAAAAAATGCAAGACAATATTGATTTGAAGGTGGTTAGGAAGGATTTCCATTCCTCTCGAAGTGGAATTACAAAGATTTTTGTTCTCTAAAAAAAATATAAAAAAATATAAATAATAAAATGGTATAAACATGAAAAACAACACTGTTGGCATGTTTATACAAAAAAAATTTGATGAAAACTAGGTACTCTTGGCACCCTAGATTTTATTTTTCAACCTTGTTCTAATCCCACTTTCTTTGTAATCCTCCTTTTCTTTTCAAAATAAGAAACTATACAATTGTTGAGAATTTGCAGCTTTAACAAAATTTTGCAGCTCATACTGAGACTGACCAACTTGGACAATTGAAGATCTTGGCATAAGAAAATGATCATGCTTGCAATTGAAGGCATCCAAGGACAATATAAAAAGATCATTCAAAGCATTATAATTATAAATCCAAAGATATGTAAATATTAGATTAAATAATAAAGGTAAGAAACATTAGATTATGAAATAAAATAGGCATTGCTACTTCCATCATTAGGGGAATTTTGAGGTCTAAAATAGGCCTCCTAAGAAAAATGTAAAACCAAAATAAAATTTATAAGAACTAATAGTAATCGAGGTGATGATGTCAACCATGGGGAATGACTCAACTTTTTTAGAGTAAAAAAGTACAAGATTAAAAAGTAATAAAATAATAAAACTATTTTTTCAACTCATATTTTCAATGTATCTCCCTAAGGTTTTACTCAAATTTCGAGCAGGAGTGCTCGTTCGGTGAAACATTTAGTTCCTCAACCAAGGAGTACCCATATTGTATACTTTCAATGGACCCAACTACATGAGAAATGAGAAATACATGAAAAAATGTGATTGCAATCACGTTGTTCATGTATTTCTCATTTTTTGTGTCTTAGGGTCCATCAAAAGTATGCAACAAAGGTACTCCTTGGATGAGGAATCAAATTTTTCATACAATGAGTACTCCTGCTTGAAAATTGAGTAAACCCATAGGGAGATAAGTTGAAAATACAAGTTGAAAAATAATTTTTGTTTTTTCCCTCTACAATTTGATGATGTAATCTAATCTTCTTTTATTATTTCGACTATTATTTTATAATTACCTTAGGAGGCCCATTTTAGACTAAACATTCCACTAATTTTGAGGTAATAATTATTATTCAACTTTAGATTTAATTATAAATTCCATGTCCTATCAATGAAGTTGGTCGTAATCCCATTCACCATTCATCATTGCATAGATACTCCACTCCATAAACCTTGATAATTCTGCCCTTATTTCAAACTCTTTTTTCCCAGAAGCCTTTTTCACTCATTTGCATTGATGGTTTCACTCTCATCCATACTCAAATTTCCAAATCCATTTTCACTCCATAACATTTTCAAAAGAAGCAATTACAGGTTGAGACTTGACCGACATGGGGGTTATTTTGAGAAAATATCCAGATGGGAAGAACATCATGGAGGGTTATCCACAAATCAAATAGATGTTGTAGTAAGCACAATGGTTGGAATTTGTAGAAAAAATTAACGACTGTGACAAAGAAGTAAAAAAGTCATTTGATGGAGTTGAGGGAGAAATTAGAGATGTGAAAATCATAGTGACAAAATATTTTATGGAAAAAGTAGCTGGGATACCTATGGTTCATGAAATATGGTTCAAAAACAGAGGAACTGAAGGTGATGAATGGAGGAAATTTCTAAAAAAACAGGTATGGACACTTCAGTCTTTAAGAAAGGAATCCCAAGTACAACCCTTAAAATAAAATGGAAAAATTTACTATTGGTCATTGAAAGATTTAGTACTTGTGAAGGTAGATTCGGTAGTATGATTTTCTATCATATATGCTTGATGATGCATTTCCTTGAGGGTAATGAAATTAATTTACCTTATTTCTTACTCAATATTCTGAAGAAAATGACCGGTAATACTCAGAGAAAAATACATTCCATTGAAAATACCATGTATCGTCATGGTCTGATAAAAATGTTGATTGACGCCACCCTCAAAAATATAGGAGATGATTGGGAAATTTTCTTAGTTAGAAATCATTTATAGAGGTAGAATAGGAGGTGTTAGTGTTAGTATCTTCATCCCTCCATCAGAGATTAAATTCTCTTGTTGCATTTCATATTAGGTGTCCCGCTTAGTCATTTGCATTCCGTTAGGCACATGGATCATCTGACGGTAGTGGTTTCTCCTACTTTTTCCCTCATGTCATTTACCTGTTGGTTCATGTTTGTTCATCAAAAAAGCATATGCAGTCTTCTTTTTGTCTCAAAGGTTGCAAAAGTATTTTTATGGTTTCATTGTCATTTAGGTCTAGGGTTTCATGAGGGTTTCGTCAAAAATTATTTCAAGGTGTTCAATAACCACCAGCAGACACATGAGGAGGTTCCAGCATCAATAAATTTATCATCAAGTGTTCAAAGATGTGTCTTTCCTCAAAACATAGTTTTGAGGAAAAACAGAGTATTATCGTTTTTATTGTACAGAAATCATGTAATGTTATTTCCTTCATATGTAAATTACTCCCCCTGCAACCCTCGTTACTTTCCCTAGCCCCAGTAGCTCCAATCACCTACAAAACAAACAAACCACAGATCATTTAGTTCATCACAAAGCTAAAAAGAAGTGAAAAAGTCCAAAAATAGAGTTTGAAAATAAAGTTAAATTCCCAACATTATGAAAGTGGGTTTGATGACCCAAAAATTAAAAAGCTCTTTGTTTATAAGTCATTTCTTCAAATTTAATAGTTAATTTTCACTCTTGAGCAAAGCAAAGTTGTTGTGGTGAGCAAGTGAAGAAATTTGGTGAAAATCACTTGAAGACACTGGGCACGACGCACTGGGCAAGAGGCACAACACATATAACCAGTGCGACACACTGGGCCTCAGATTCCACAGGCGCGGAGCATACACTGGGCGTGATGTATTGGGTTAGATGCGTGGCACACACAACCAAGAAGCTCAAAAACTACCAAACTTGCTCCAAAATTTCCCAAAACGTGTGGATTGTCACTTGTCCAAGTAGGCTGACCCTTTTTATTTCCTCTTCATCAAGATTTGATTGTTGTTTGATGGTGTTTGTTGCATGGTAAATGTTTAAAGAAATCAAAGCCTACCAAAGAAAATTGTTGCCTAAGGGTTTTGTATTGACTGTTTTTCTACCAAGTATCTCCTCATCGCATCACTCCATTATCTCATTTTGCCGTTGATTTCCCTATTCCCCTAATTCACACACCCTTGTATTCATTAAATCCCCTCTCCCCATTCCCATTTCCCAAAGTCCCAAATTCCAACTCTCAAACCCTAGTCCCATACAAAAAAATCCAAAACGACTCCCTAACCCCTATTCCCTTAACTAAACCCCTCACCAACAGTCCCTAAATCCCTCACTACGTTTTCTCTCCTCAGTCCCTTACATCATTGTTTCCCTTGGTGGCAAAGGTCAAGACACCTCATAAAATCACCTATTTTTCATCAAGACAGTTCAATCACCATTAGAGATGGCATCTGATACTTCATATGACTATGAAGAGGAGACCCACATGATTCACCAATAGAGGTACATGCACCTAGGAGGCCTCATAGAGGTGGCAAACATATTCGAGAAGAACCAACCACTCTTGCTGAGTTACTGGCCTGCCCACTTGCCATATCTTGTTTCCAACACCAGTCTTGCTATGAATTTTGTGAGAAGGCTACTAGCATTCAGTTTCACCATGAGTTGGCCCGCTTATTTGTGCTGCATTTACATGATGGTCAAGCCACTCTAGCTGGTGTCACTTTCACATTAACACTAGAATCCATTTCACTAGCAATCGGTATTCCCAACATTGGAGAGCAATGGAACAAGATATAGAAAATTGACCGGCAGTATTATGAACCATACATCAAGCCCGGATTTTTGAGACAGCTCAAAAGAGTGTTTCCTTTTCGGTACCTCAGAGATGAGTATGCTCCTTTAATGAAACTGATCATGAAGTATTTCAGCTGTGAGGATCGGTTCTCCCATTTGTATGCATATCATATCAAGCTTCTGATGCATTTTACCCAGTTACGGCTGATGAAAATCCCTTACTTCATGTGCTGATATCGAAAGGATGACCACTCTAGTGTAGCACAAAACTCCTCAGCAGCAGTTCAATAGTATTTACCATTTTGCTCTCATCAAAATTATTGTCATCCATCAGCTTGACTTACAGGGTATCACTTGGGAGGATTTAATCTCTCGATTTTTTCACAACTCCTCAGGGACCCTCAGAGGATTTGCATTAGACAGGTGGACCTTCTTATCAGTATGAGGGTCATGAGACACAAGTTTCCAGTATGCCGGTGTTTATCACTTATCAAAAGGGCAGTAGGCAGCTATTCGCAGCAGTAAAGCAAGTATCATCTCCACCTGGGGTGGAAGGGGTCTTGTGTCCATCATCAGCACCACAGGTTCAGGACAAAGGCAAGAGGCCAATGCACGATGAGGGGCCTTCAGGTGAGCGGGACTTTATTCTTATTGAGGATGATGATACAGATGTGGGCCCGGAAAGCACAAATCTCAAAGAGATCATCCAAGAGCAGCAGACAGACATCAAGGCCTTGTCCTTCAACTTGGAGAGGGCTAAGTGGATTATAAAATGCTTGGAGCAAAGGAATAAGTAGCTTGAATATCAGCAGGTGATCATGGAGTTACAAAACATTAGGGAGAATCGCCAAGCTGCCCAAAGAAGGAGGGTGGAGTTCACTTCACTTGAGCAAGAGATCAATGCCGATCGGGAGTCTTGGCTCGAGAGAGTCAATATCCACTTAGAGAGATGGTTGTAGAAGGCCAACAAGGATAAAACCTTGTTGAGACGCATGGATTTCCAATACATGGAGAGGAATAAGGTTTGCAAGGCGCGAATAAGGAGTTTAAAGGCAAAACTGAAGAAGGCTTCAAAGAGGCGAAAGGAGCATGATCAACTTCAGATATTGGCTGAGGCTTCCTTGGCCCAACATGGATCTTGATAGAGAAGACGTGGCCCAAATTTCAAAAACATTGGAGCACTTTTTGCATTTTGGAAATTTTTTGGCACAAAAATAGGAAATTCTACCCTATGCACCGCGCCACGTGGCACTCGCTTTTGCTAGGGTGCTCCAAATAAAAAAAAACTCAGAATTTTTGGATTTTGCATGGAAAATTATGTTTTCCTACCTATGGCCAAGAAGTTTGGTCAGATTTTGAGGCATCAGAAAGGTCAAAAACACTCAAACAATGACCTTACTGCCCTTACTTTGACACACAGGAAGCAGTCTTGGGAGAATTGATTTTTGATAGGGAAAATGAAGGCAAAATTAAAACATTCCACTTGGGTTGGAGGGTAGATAGGAAGACCTTTCCAACATGCATACTTGGAGCTTCTTTGGACATCGGGAAGGCCTCCAAAAGTGGGTCTAAACAGGCGCGGCGCATAGGGGAAAAATTGCCTGTTTGACCAAGTATTGCTCTGTTTTTCACCCAGTTTTGGCGAGTTTCACCTTTTCACTTTCTTAATGTCAAATTGTGATGTAATTTCATGTAAATTGATGGATCATGATGTAAATATGTCAAATTTCCACTTGGTTAGGTAGATTCATGAGTTAAAAAGTTGTTTGAAACAGAATGAATCAGTTTCCTTGTTTCTAGAGGCATGCTATTTCATTACCTGATTTCTAGTTCCTAGTTTAGAATCAGTTGGATCAGCTCCTAAAAATGTGAGCTCGACCCCTAGAGGAAAGGATGAGCTATGATTTGTCTATATTATGTGTTTTTTCAGTCATTAGCATGGTTGGACTCTTGAGAACGTAATGGGCTTCATTGTACATTCATATCAACATTTTAGCTAAGGAATTGAGACCAGGGTTTGCAGTACTCTTTGGGATCGCTGTGGAATTTTTTTTGGTACAATGATTTATTCTGTATTTGTGAATTTATTTGTGTGTTATGTATGTCATTTTCTCTTTTACTTCTTCTCAGCTAAATCAAACAAGAGTGTAAGTAGCATACATTGAAATTGTAGTGCTCTACTTGAAGTTTGCTTTAGTTTTTTATGTTTTCCACTGTTTAGAGAGGATCCATGGCTTCTCGTGCCCTCTTCAACTCCTCCTCTTTCTTATCCATCCATCTCACTTGATTTAGAGTGCCAGTTACAATTTCCTACCTTGCCCCATTGAGACCCCTGTAAGACTGCACCTCATTCCCTTCACCCAAAATCTACTTTCCTTAGAGCCCACAAACACAACATTTTATTCGATCAAACTCCCTTACATTTATACCTAGCCTAAGATCAACAATCAAATCAGTCATCTTAAGCCTTTAGTGATCATAATTAGCTGAGATTGACCCGGAGAAAGCCCTCTCCTGACTTCGTAGGGCTAGCTACCAGGCTGAGCGTGGTTTGATGTTGGCCCTAGATCCTACCTTTTCAGCCTGAGGTAAATCTAGGCCCTAACAAAAGGAACACTACAACAAAATAAAGAGAAGTAAAAGAAAGTTATCTATAGATCCTAAAGATGACCTACTTCTACAACAAGAGAAACCCTCAGAAGATAAAATTCCCCTTGTTGATGTATTAGAAAATATTAAAAAGAAGAATGTTAGAAGAAGAAAAAATGGTAAGAAGGAAAAAAAACATATCTAGAAGAAAAACATAGGAAATAGAGCAATAAAGGATAGAACAAAGAAAAGTTCAAAAAAAAATTCCTCTCACTAAAACCTCATCCACTATGAAGAGGAGTGTAAGAATCAACAAACCAATGAAGGAATCATCTAGAAAATCCATAGAGTTTGTCAATCTGGAGGAAGAAGAAGGGCTAAAGGCTCCATCACCAATTATTTCACCTACAGTTTCATCACTAGTTTCATCATGAATTGCTGATACAGTAAGAAGAACACCTCAAATTGGCCTAGTCCAACGAGAGATATATGACTATAGAATATTTGGACAAAGGAGTTATAGAAAATGCCACAACATCCTCTTCAAATAAGGAAAAATAAATTCATACTCATATTGCACAAGAGCCTCCAATTATAAATATTCTCAAATAGAAATTTTTTGAATTAAGGACACTAATAGGCACTTAAAACAGGAATGTGAAACATTAAAAGTGCATAATGAAATAAAGAGGAACAAGAAAGACAATATTCTCATACATCTTCTCTATGGTATGATTAGAATAATAAACTAAAAGAAAATAACAAATCTCTTAAGAGAAAAGTCATAATTCTGAAGTATAAGATTCTGATGAAGAAACCAAGAATGGAAGTCACTACGAAAAAAGGAAAATAATACAAATATGGATGTTTGAAATCTAGTATCTGAAGGAGTTCAATAACAAGAAGGGTCAATAAATTTTAAAATTTTGCATGAAGACATGTAATGACCTTAGTGTGGGGCAATGTTGAGCCTCACAATTTCTTTTTATTGACACTTTTTTTCACTCGGTTTATTTCATTTTTACCTTTGTAATCACACATTGGGCATCAAGTTATCGAGATTATGACATGGCAGGTATACAATTGTGTCGTATTTAATAAATTGATAATGTTCTTTATTATTTAGTTTAATTTTTAATTCGGCTACCGAATTGCAATGTTTTTGTAGATAATACATGATTTTGCAGCCAAGTCTGTGGTTTGATAGGTTCAAAGGTGTGAGACAGGAAGTAAAATATATGTATAGGTGACAATTGATGCACTCAATGATTTCCTCCTATTCTCATGAATCAGATCAATGGAAACAGGTTCTAGCAAAGCAATGAAAGGCAAAGTCAACCTTCGTGATCAGCAACAAGCGAGCGAGAATGAGATCCATGCCTCATGATTTTCTTTGATAATAGTACATCAAGTGCGAATTGTACAGTATTATATTTTCAAGTTAAATTTGGTTTCTATTTATATATATTAGGCGTATTACTCAAAAACAATTTATTGCTATGAGCTTGATAAATATGCCTCTCGCAAAAATGAATATCTTGTTAAATAACGACGCAAAAGTTAGATTTAAACTCAATTTTTAATTCTTTGTTTATGAAAGAATCGTTTCATTTCCTCAATTCGTGGTTATAGTTCCTAATCAATAATGTAATGATTTTCTTCTTCTCGTGGAGGGCCCCCTCAAGACAATAATGATTCTTGCTTTGTTTTTAATAGTTAGTTATTATCCTTCTATTCTCGCAGATTTCTGTTTATTCAATCTAGTATTCATGTTTTCAATTTTCTTTTAGATTTAGGTTAAAATCATTATGCTAATAATTCTTACTATTCATATTTTGAATGCACATGGATAAAGCTTAGCAGAAAAGATCTAGTTTCGCACAAATTTTCATTTTAGATAGTAGATTAATTTGTAGGATTAGTTGTTAAATTCAAGCATGTGTGATTTTTAATCCAAGTGTGGGTGTGCTTTAATCAGAAGTTTGTTTCATTTAATTTTTCATGAAATTGATATTTTCATTCATGTAGATGTGTGATTTTATTTAGACACGAGATTTCTTAAGCAAGAGAAGTTTTCATTTATGCAACAAATTGTGAATTTCATTTAAGAAAAGTATGGATTGCTTTACATTTATATAAAGTGTGAAATTATAAATTGTGGAATATTATAAGTAGAAGTAGTTCTTTTTTAGAGCAGAGAGCATGATCATCATTATAGAGAGTCTTATTTTCTAGAAATAACTAATTTTCTCATGTGAATTTCAATAAATTAATTTAGAATTAGTGTGAATAACCAAAGACTTATATCATATACAGTGCACTTACACTTCATCAGTTTACTAGCCCTGGTTGATAATTCATGTAAGTAATTTAAGATCAATTAAATTACGAAACAATATTTTATCACAGGTTTACCAAGTCTAAAGGAAAGAGTGTCGTCATGGTGGTAGTGGATAGAATTACCAAGTATGCACACTTGTGAATTATCACGTCCTTTTAAATCCAGCAAAGCTGCTATTGCATTTATGAAAACAATTCAAAAGCTTCATGGAAATTCAAATATTATAGTAAGTGACAGAGATCCCATTTTCCCTAGAAGTTTTTGGACAGAATTATTTTCTTGTCTTGGTACTCAATTAGCTCATAACTCATCTTATCGTCCTTACTTTGATGGGAAAACTAAGACAGTGAACAAATATTTGGAGGTTTATCTTTGTTTCTTTGTATCTGATAAACAAACATAATGGGTCAAGCGGTTACCTCTAACTGAATGTTGGTATAACACTTCCTTCCATAATGCAACAAAAATTTATCACATTTATGGAACTTTAAGGATATCATCCACCATCCATCACATCTATTTAAGAGAAAATTCTAAGGTTCAGGAAGTGGAATATCACATTGAGCGTCAACAACAAGTTCTACATCTCTTAAAGGATAACCTAACTTTGGTGCAAAATCGAATGAAACTATAGACAAATCAACATCACAGTGAAAGCATTTTTGATGTAGGTCACTGGGTATTTTTACGGCTACAACCATACAAAAAAATGTCTCTCAAGCAAGCTAAGAAGAACAATAAATTGTCACCTAAGTAGTACGATCCTTACAAGGTGTTGTGAAAGATTGGTACTATGGCATACAAATTGGAAATGCCTGCATGTTCCCGAGTACACCCAACTTTCCATGTTTAATGATTAAAGAAGGTTATAGTTGAAAATATTTGAGCTCAAATAATGTTTCTAGAACTTAACAAAGAAGGAAAAATATATTTGAGCTTGAAGCAGTCATGGAAATAAGAACCTGATAACTACACAGTTTTCTTATAGGTTTTGATAGTTGTGGTTCTTGTAGGTTTTGATATTCTAGTTGTAGTCAGTTGATGAATTTAAAGGTTTATTTTCCAATTATATATGTTATATTTTAATGGATATTGTGGCACTTTTTTAGGAAAGATCAACGTACAACAAGAATTGATATTAACATACTTGATTTTAATAGAAATAGACACACACACGCACATATTGATGTTCAAATGATGTCAATCATTTGATTATTGTGTTTTTCTGAGTAGTGAATTTGTGATGTGATAATACTGATTCACCCCCCCCCAGTATTATTTCCAACAATTGGTATAGAGCCGGTCCTTCAGAAGAAGCTTGATCGCTTGAAGGAAGATCTTTCATCATGAGCAACTACGAGAGGGAAGCATCAATCAGGCCACCAATTTTTGATGGGACAAACTTCAATATTGGAAGGTAAGAGTTACTACCTATCTTCAATCTCTTGGTACAGAAGTCTGGGATATCATAGATACAGGGTATACTTTTCCATCAGCAACCCCTACAGATCCGGCTGAGAAGAAGAAATATGAAACAAATGCAAAGGTGGTCAATACTCTTCTAGGATGTCTATCTCAATCAGAATTCGTGAAGGTTATGCAGTTTAAATCCACAAAGGAAATATGGGACAAGATTGTTTTGAGCTATGAAGGAGATGATCAGGTAAAACGATACCAATTGTTGGAAATAATACTGAGAGGGGGGTGAATCAGTATTATCACATCAATAAAACTTTTTCATTTCCATATTCAGATTCATATATGTTACTGCCACAACTTCTTATGATTCAGTTAGTTGAACCTTAATGAGTGCATTAGAACATTATCAAACATATTAACAGTAAACAGGTGCAGTAAAATAGAACAAATCATCACACATAAGCCACACACATGAACACCATGATATAAGGTGGAAACCCAATGTGGGTGAAAACCATCTGCTGCAATATGTCTCTATCTTCATTCAATTAGAAACTTCTTTTTACAATTTCTACAATTGTACTGGTGCAGTCCTTTACCAGTATGCAGGCTGCAACCTGCAGAGAGCTACAACCCTCTCTCGTTTTCCAGACTCTTCTGGAAGGGAGCTACAACCCCCTTAGCTCTTGCACTAGCCAAGATACTAGTATGCAGGTGCTGGCCTACAGAAGGCTACAACCTTCTCTTTCCTCCAGGGACCACGTCTCATAAATTTTTCAGACTGGATCCATGAACATCAATCAATCATCAAGAATTTCTGCATCAAACAATCTCCTTTTCTCCAATTAGCACTGAATCAAGTAGACACTTCTCTCACAGCTGTATCCAAATCACAGTAACTGTAACCACACACCAAATCTAAACCCAGAACAAAAAATACTATCATTCAAGCTTAAAGATTAATACCCATCAATAGAACTTATCCTTCTCCTTGCGCTCAAGTTCCTCCTTTATTCAGATCCAGATCTGCACCATAACCCAATCACAGGATTCCAGATCTAGCACTTTATCAGATATTTAATAACAATTCAGATGATGCTTTGCAAAATGATCTCCTTCCCCTTTTATAGTCTTAGTCCTTTCACAATACCACAGTCCAAAACCGTAATAACAGAATACCATGAACCCAATACTTGGGATCAACACTTTTGGATGCAATACCAAGGACCAAAACCATAGGATCAAAAAATTGTCGGACCAATACCATGAACCAACCATGAAAGTGCATGAACTTTTCTCCACATGAAATAAACTTTTTCTCCACTTAAAAGTGCGTGAAATTTTCTCCACATGAAATAAACTTTTTCTCCACATAAAAGTGCGTGAAGTTTTCTCCACATGAAATAAACTTTTTCTCCACATAAAAGTGCATGAACTTTTTTTCTACATGAAATAAACTTTTCTCCGCATAAAAGTGCGTGAACTTTTCTGCACTATATTTTATCATCTGAGATGAGTGGGTTGCCATCAAGTACAAAATATGTATCATAATGCCAACAATCTCCCCCTTTAGACTTGATGGCAACAATAACCAATCACTCTCCCCCTTTGACATCAAGGGCAAAGGGCAAGCCAAGATAATCTCTTTCCTAGAGAAACATTCTGCTACCCATACTCCCCCTGAGTACCTGCTGAAATCTCTGCTCTGCTGAAGTGCGCTGTTCATGCTCCCCCTAACTATAAGTAACCTCATTCAGATCAGCAACTCTGATTTCCTTCTATTCTTTCTCTGCCCTCGTTCCACCTGAAACCAACAACAGCTGTGAACTCGAACCAAAAGCTTCTAAGATAATGCCAACAATGCATCATTAGAAGTTTATCTGCTCCCCCTGAACCTATGCCAGATGGTCTCTGTCAGACCCATATTAGACTATCTTCAACCAGAGGCTGTCCCTACTGATATCCATCAAGCCTCCATATACACCACTATCTCTGACAAACCGGTGTATGTACGTGGATCCTCCTCAAGCAACTCGCGCACACCCATTTTTCTCTAAAATAGACAAGTTTTAACAACAAGATGATGCATCAACTACTCCCAGCTTTTGCCTAAGGTATTCAAAGGTCTCCCTGGGCAAAGGTTTGGTGAGAATATCAACAACTTGTTCCTTAGAAGGAACATACTCCAAGTTGACCTTTTGTTCAATCACTTGTTCCCTGAGAAAGTGATACTTGATCGGTATGTGCTT
>APFE030338578.1:0-13536 GCA_000404065.3 Pinus taeda
AAATGTATATACTAAATAATAATTCACAATAATTCACAAAAAATATATAGACTTCCAGTTGAAAAAAATTGGTTAAAAAAAATTTTGACCACTCAAGTGCCTCCACAAAAGCTACATTAGGGTTCATAAACAATATTCAATTACATTTATAAAACAACTTAGGAAGTTTGTCTCCTATATAAATAAAATAGACAACAATACTATTCAATAATAGATAGAAAATTTTTATGGAAGACACATAAGGACAAAAAGCCTCCAAATAATTACCACAACTAGACAACTTCATATGATGAGTATATATTGGAGATACAAGAAAGGCACAATAACTCAGTCACGTGAGGAAATATTTTAAGTGAACAAGGAAAAGGGTAAATAAACCAAATTGAATAGTGGAAGTTATACCTATTGGCCTTTTAAAATAAGTATAAAATAAAAATGGAAAGAATAGGAACCAACTTTTATATCACATGAATTATTAAGATGAGTATCCTTCTCTAGATCATATTTCATTCGACTATTTTTGACAATGGTTCCAACCTCATTAAATGTAGTTTTTACACCATTGTTAAGGCCAATAATCTTGCCCGCCCTTATAGTAGTTGCCCATACTTATCAAAAAAGATCAAATGATGATTATTCTTCTCTGGAACATCTTTGCTTCTACTATTTGTGAAAATCGTGCTAACCTCATTAAATGTGGTTTTTACACCATTGTTAAGGCCAATAATATTTCCCTTACTTATAGGAGTTTCCCTTACTTACCAAGAAAGATCAACTTGTATGGTTATGGAGCAATTCCATCCTTAACTAAAATGTGTTCCTTATCATTGTCAATTATTTCTAACTCTGAAGTTCAAGTGATTGAAAAAAAATTGCATACTACTACATGGAAAAAGAACTGAGGGGTGAGTCAATTCCTTCAGGATAAACCTGCAAAACTCGTATCTCAAGGTTTCTTATCCCAACAAAGATCAACCTTTGTTAATCTAGAGGAATTCCTTCCTTATCTTGAATTTTAGTATTCACACCAGAGCTAGTCAACATCATGACAAAGACCTATATATTACTTGGGAGATGTATGGACACAAACACGTCAGTTATTCTGAATATTATAATCAACTAGTACATTTCCTTCATCTTCATGCTCGTGCCTAGCAAACATCAACCTTTGATGATTTGGAGGAATTCCTTGTCTTGAATTTTAGCCTTGGCATTATTGAAAATCTTTGAGCTATCAACTTCAAAAGTAATGTTCATCCAAGGTAGATTTTCGATATCTACATTCCACCTCTCAAATAGAGAACCAATTAGATTTAATTATGAGTTTTGAGATCTTCATATTTTTTATTTACTAGCCATTTCATTTATATGGCTACACTAATTCCTATAAAGATCGAATACCTTGCCCATCTTGCCTTTCATTGTAAAGATTTGTTAATACGTGGGCACACAAATTTTCACTTGCACTTTTGTCGTTTATAAGTTTACACTAATTCATGTGAAGTTAGAAGTGCCCTTCATTGTAAAGATTTGTTAATACGTGGGTGCCCACATTTGTACTTGGGGACCACATTTTCACTTGCATTTTTATCATTTATATGGCTACACTAATTCCTATCAAGATCGAAGACCTTTCCATTCACTGTAAAAATCCGTTTCCATTTTTAGAAGCGTAATTCCTGTCAAAATGGAAGACCTTGACCTTCATTGTAAAGATTTGTTAATACCTAAGCACATACATTTTCAATTGCACTTTTATCGTTTATACACTAATTCCCCTTCATTGTAAAAATACATTACCTTTTTAAAAACTTTTTAAATTTTTTTTTACATATTTGTCAAGATGCTTTGCAATTAAAAAGAAATTATTAATACCAATAAATTTCATATAACTATTATATAAAATTAAAAATAAGTAACATAAGTATGTCGGGCAAAGGCTCGAGTAATACCGCCTTTGAACGCCTTGTTTCCAACATCCTAAAAATAAATAAGATATTAAAATGAGAATTGAATCCACAATCCGTAATAATGTGAATGAGTAAAATACCATAAAACCATGAATTATTTACTATAATAATGTGACTAACCAAATGGAATAAGTAAAAAAGGTAAAACCATGAATTGAAACCTTATTTGGCCAGATGTGCATTTGGAAGGGAAGGGAAAAAAACGAAAATCATTAATGGAAAGAAAGAACCACCGAAAAAAAAAGCAAGCTGCACCAAAAAGCATTAACTCTCAACTTGAGGAGAGAGTAGGGACTTTATAAAACTAATCTTAGACGCGGTAAAACTCTTGTAGCATTTGAAGGGCACTGGGGAATCCCTACATTTAATATATTGTCTTTTCATTTTTCGAGCATCTTCCTCCTCCTCTGTCCCTATCACGTCTAGCTATGCTGGTGTGTGTTTGGCTGTCTGTGTGGTTTGACTTCGGGTTTGTCCATATCTAGGTGTAGGTCGACGTCGTGTTTGAGTCAATCACGGTTGTGTGCGATAGAGGAGGCAGAGGCTGATGCTGGTAAGAAAATGGCATGGTAAGGTGCTTGACGTTGCTGCTGTTCAAAGTCTATCTCACTAATTCCAATTACTTGGCTGAAGAAATGAAATCGAATCCCAATTCGAGGTATGTAGAGATGGCCCTTGGCCTTGTATCTGTATGTTTCCTTTGATTAGTTTAAGGCTTTCTTTCTTTCAAAAATTTCTATTGAATTTAAGGCTTTGTTTTATTTAATTTTTTATTCAATCTATTTATTATTACATTTAATTTTTCCTTCATACTTTTAATCGGTATTGTGGAGGTTTGGGGTTACACCAAAATTCACAGGTGTCTGTAAAAGTTACAAATTAAGATTCTAGGGTGAAAATTAAAACCCAGAGGTGCTGGTAAAGGTTACAAACAAATCAGTAACTAAGATCTCAGGATGGAAATTATGGATTCCACGAGGTGCGGCTATTCTTCCAACACCTCCCCTCAAAAGAAACTCGGGAATCTAACCTCTATCCAGGATCTCATACCATGTAGAGGTTTGCAGTTACACCAAAACCTGTAGGTGTTGGTAAAAGTTACAAATCAGTAACTGAGATCCCTAAAGTGGAAATTAAGGATTCCATAGAGCTGCATTAATTCTTCCAACAGATATTTGACTCTAGGTTCATCAATTTATCCTATTCCGTGCAAATTCAAGAATCACTCCCCATAGCTGTGTATTTGGGTTTAATCTACTGCGTATTAGCTTATTTTACTTTGTGGTTCTATCCAGTATAACCTCTTCTTTATTAGTTTATCCATGCTTTTTTCGGACATAACTTGGTTTCTGTGTATTGTGTTCTTTGTTCGATAAACCCGTGGGTTGGTTTCTGTGTATTGTGTTCTTTGTTCAATAAACCCGTGGGTTGTTTTCCTTTTGGGTATAACTCATATTGTATGTTGTGTTGTGTATTGGTTAGGCTTTAACATTTTGTGTATTGGGCCGTGTGCATCAGCCATGCATGGATTTAAGGTTCTGTTTTCTCTTATTGTGTCCACATAAGTCATGGATTTAAGGCTCGCTCTGTTTCTTTCTCAATAATTTGTTATACCCTTGTGCCCACATCAGTCATGGATTTAAGGCTCGCTCTGTTTCTTTCTCAATAATTTGTTATACCCTTGTGCCGTGGGCCTGAGCCACCTTATTAAGTCTCTATTTTCTCCGCAAGAATTTTACCCTTGATGGCTCTCATTCCTCGTCAATAGTTTTATTCTATCATACCGTTTTTAATACGTTTAATTTTTTCATTCATTGCTTCAATCAAAGCATATCTCTGGATTCAGCTTAACGTGTGGCTTCTTTCGCTGTATTGTGCACCGTGTGTTATTTTAACCTGAGGTTTTTTATATATAACCTACTTTGTACTGCGTTATGTTCCATGTGCTACTGTAATCCATGGTTTTTAACACTTATATATTTTTATCTGTGACCAATTAAAACCCTTAAAAACATACCTCATTAAAACTTCGTTCGGTTACAATTACCCTTTTTATTATACCGGCCCATGGTAGCAGGTATACAGCTATTGATATCGCGTTGAAATTGAATTAATTTTGTTTGAGTTTTTAAATATCAAATGCGATTTAGTGCTTTAACCAATTTTTTAAGAAAAAAATTGATAATTCAAATTATTTAATTAATTTTTCCAAGTTTTTTTAATTGGTTATTCATATTGAGGTCTTATTGCAAATTTGTGATTTTGTGATTTTGTTTGTTGATTTTATCCAAATTCTACAATAGCATGCATTATTTTTACTTAAAGTTTAATTCTCTTGAATTTTCGATTGCACTTAGTTAATTTTACCCAAAGTTTGAGTAGCCTATGGTGCCCCAAAGTTTAGTTCTCTTGGATTTTTTATTACACTTAGTTATTTTACTCAAAGTTTCGGTAGCCTATGGGTAGGAGAAAATACAAGTGCCTCCAAAAATACATCTGCCACACCCCAGGAGCTCCCAAAAATACACCTGCCACCCTCCAAAAAATGCACATTCCACACCACCTGCCACCATATCCATCCATGGAAACTCGCCAGATTCAGAGCTCCACATTCTTCTCCAAGTGACCATGGAATGACGATCATCTCGAGGTCTTCTGCCCATTTTTTTTTAATTTTGGCCTCCCCCTCTAGTCCAAGCATTTGGTCACCATGATTCATGGTGACCAAATGCTCGGACTGGAGGGGAAGTCCAAAATTCAGAAAAAACCGGCATAAGACCTGGAGATTGAGTGTCTAATGTGAAGGTAGACAATCATCATTTTTGTGACAACTGCCACACATCTATTGTGACAACTGCCACACATCTATTGTAAGTTTCTATAGAAGCTGTGATGATTGTGAGTATGATCTTTGTCTTTCTTGCTACCATGAGCTTGGTGAAGGGCGTCTACCAACAATTCTTTGCTTTTCAAGGAGTACACCCATCCTAAATTTGGGATTCTAAATCTTACCACAAAGCTTCCAAAGCACTCCTTGAACACTAATTGGGTCCCAAAAATTACATAGCCTATGGCACCAAGGAAGAGCATATTAGCATATTAGAAGAGGGGATTCAATCATTAAGCTACACTTGGATGTGATGCTGTGAATATTATAACGCATACAACTGAAGTCAAATTCACAGATTCGAAACAAAAGAAATAGATAAATTGAGAGAAAATACAGAATAAGTGATGGGCTGCAAGATTGAAAACAAAGACTGTGAATTTGGAGGTGCTCTTTGGGATGTTTTTCGGAGAGAGGATATACCCAAGTTACAAGATTATTTGGTCGAACACAAGGGGGAATTCACGCACCTTGAAAATAAGCATCTTACACAAGTTACTAATCCAATTCATGATAAGATTATTTCCCTAATGAGTATCATAAGGGAAACTAAAAGAAGAATATCGGGTAGAGGCATGGACATTCAAACAAAATCTTTACAAGGCAGTCTTTATTCCAGATCGGTGTCCTCATCAAGTTCAGAACCTAAAGTCATCTATTAAAGTTGCCATGGATTTGTATCGCCTGAAAATTTGGAGCAATGTATTCAGTTGACTGAAGAGTTCCGCTTACTGCTCAAGAATCAGAGGGTGAAACCAGACAAGTTAGAGGTGAAGAGGATGATTCTCCATGTAATCAAGTCGGCTCACAAGAGCTCGACAGTTTAACCTCAGCCATGGAGGACGAAAAGAAGGGAAATTGTCTAGCATTGTAGAGAATGTGAATGCAATTATTGTTATGTTTCTCATCCTACCAGGGTGATTTTTCATGTTTTCCCTAAAAAAAATTGCCATGAAGAGCATGATAAGTCTATTCTATCTTGTGATTTATTTTATTTTCAAAATGATATTTGCTAGATAGAGGTGTGAGGAATGCACGTCATTTTTGAAAATATTTTTTCTTTATCAAATTTATTCTTGAAAAGAAGTGTGAGGGAATGCACCTCATTTTTTAAATGTTTACTCATAATAAGTTGGAAAAATAGATGTTCGTTCTATTTTTAAATGATTTATCTTGGAGTGAAAAAGATATTGCACAGACTTAGTTTTTATTTGAACTTGTTTTCTATTATTCGGTATGCTATATGAATGTGTTCTAATATCAACTTTAGCAAGTATGAATGTGTTTTGATATCAACTTAATTGTAACTTAATTGTAGCGAGGTCATTCTCGCGTAAAGATTCTTAGTTCCAACGTACACTGTATAAATATTCTGTGATAGTCTCTTGAAAACAATGCAGAAATTCTACTACAGAAGTCATGGTTAGCAACTGCTTATGTTTATTTTTTCTAAGTTGGATTTTTTTTTTAAATCCATTAGAACTATTTTATTCATCATCAATGAATCCATTAGAACTATTTTATTCATCATCAATTAACTATTATTGCAGAATCAATAGTATAATCAATTATTGCAGAATCAATGGCATAATCTAATGAGCTTTTTCTGATCGCAGAACTAACAATATAGCTTATCATCAACTAAGTATCATTGCAGGAACAATGGCAGAAGCTATGAGTTTCTTCATTCTCCTGTAACGTGAACAATGGCAGAAGCTATGGCAAAAGCTATGAGTTTCTTTTGATGCCATTCTCCTGTAACAGGCCTCTGCAAACAATGTAGAATACTACCATATGACTCTAGATTTTTCATTGCTTATTATGTTTATTTTCTGTACTTTGGAAAGTTTTGTTAAATTTTTTAAGATAGGGTTAGAATCAGTTGGAACTATGTTAACAATACACACACTATTATTTCAAGCACTATGGCAGAAAACTCACTATTATTGCAAGAAATATGGCAGACTATTATTATTACTACCCAGGAATGTTGTATACAGATTTTATTTGGTAAAGGATAGATATTCTTTGGCGCGCTATTATTGCAGGCCCTAGGGCATAAAACTAACTACTATTGCAGTCACAATGGCAGATTATTATTACTACTACCAAAGAATGTTGTGTATAGATTTTCTTTGGTAAAGGCCAAATTTATTTGATAAGTGGGTTTTTTTAAACCACCTCGTCACTAATACCATTTTGATGTCTGTATCAACTTTACTAATGAATTGAAGATACTATTATCATTTAGATTTTTCTGATCAACAAGACCTACATTGTTTGCCGAATTCCTTATCAGCGGCACACGCAGAAATTGGGGCGCGGTATCGTTGAACATAAGATTTCAAGCCACTGGTGGTTAATATATCATGTTGCTGATATAAAAAACAGTAGTTTTAAATGTGGACATAATCCTTTTTTATTTCTCTGGGATTCTGTTTAAATCAATCCTTGTGCAGCTAGTCATAGTTATCTTCTATATATACACGCATTGGAAACATGAATCTATCCTCTGGCTATGAATCTGAATCAGCAGAAAGGTGCGACACAGATTTCTACCAAAGGTGCTTCAAAAGAGTTTACATCATAGTTACCATCGTTACCAAGTTCAACCGTAATGGAAAAAAATTCGCAAATTCGCCGATTCGGTTCGATATCGTGAATAATTCCCCATTCAAATTCGGTACGGTCTCCACTGACAGGCTTGATCTATTCGTCCACTTTCTCGCAGCCCGGTGTACATTTCATTCTGTGCACATATTATATAAGATATACCTGAGTATATAAGGCGGTGATGGAAAGTTTCAATGACATGTTATTTACATCATTAACAACAATATGATGAAGAATCCACTAAAGAATGGCATGGCATGGCAGGAAATAAATAGCCCGGAACTCATAGGGACGAATAGGAAGTTTGTATCAAACAAATATTTTCCCTAATCTTTTTTAAGTGGTTTTGGGTAAACGAATAGAGGTATTCAATATATTCAATATTTTTATAAGCTTTTTTTTAGTGGTTTTGGGTGAATAAAGGTATTCAATACTGACTTAAGAAACCAGGGAGCTATATTTATACGGCAAGTATGCGGAATGCAATGCATCCTTGTTAAATTTTCAAATTAATATATAATATACGTTTTCAAATTAATAATAATACATACAGCTCTGTGAGCTTCTCTTTCTTATCACTTGTTTATACCAATTTTAAATTAATAATAATAATACAAATCAACTGGGTCAATGGGGAATTCTCTGTATATATATATATATATCCCTTTCGCTTCCATCCTCCGGAATTAGTTGAATTAGTTACATTACATTACAGATTTCGCATTCGCCTTCGCCTTCTTCGGGGATTCAACGCGCTATCAAGTCTGGTCCCATGAATTCCAGTATTAGCGAGGCCCAGTAACGTTGGTACATTGTGTTTTAATGACTTAAAATTTTTACCCGTAACTAAATAAAAAAGACTCTACCGTGAAACAATTTTAACCTGTCAATTAAACACACCAATGAATTTAATGCTCAACCTCAACCAACTGCCTTACCCTTCCTTCTCACCGGTTTATTAAATTTTCAAATTAATAATGAATACATTTTCAAAATATTCATACACCGGTTTATTAAATTTTCAAATTAATAATGAATACATTTTCAAAATATTCGTACAGCTCTCTTATCATTGGTTTGTTTTAAAAATTAATAATAATCAACCTCAGGTCAGCTCTTTCGAGTCAATTGAGAATTCTCTATTATGCAGCCCTCTTTAGCTTCGCTTCAATCCTCCTGTATCATTTACAACCTTCTTTGAGGATTCAACGCCCCATCAAGTCTGGATCCGGTCTTAGGCAGTCAGTTATGGCCCTCTACCATTCGTACTGGTTTTTTTTTCCAGAAATAGTTGAACATATAAAATGAAATGAAATACTTTTTATTTTACTTTTCATTGACTGGAAAAACCTATCCCACTTTTTAAAAATCAAATTTAATTATATATTTAATTACCATATATATAATCATGATTCATAAAATCTATTTTTATTTAAATTGTGTTTATTATTTTTTGGATTATGAAAAAATTAAAATAAAACTCTTATCTTATATTATGTTAATAATACCATTTTATGTGCATTATTTTTCTTGTAGGGCAGACTTTGTTTTTAGGAATAGCTTATATCTTTAGAAAAAGAGTGAAGGAAGGTAAATCCTTATTTGTTTTCATTATTTTAAATAAGTGATAGAAAAGATCATTATTTTTACATAAAAAGAAATAGATAATTTTCGTTATATCTTATTAAAAATATACATTTCTGAAGGTAAATTCGTATTTGTTTTCATTTTTTAAATATATAATGTAAAATATTATTATTTCTATTTATAAAAGAAATTGATAGTTTTCATTATATTTTATTAAAAATATACTATTTTTCTCTAATACGTGTGTCAGATTGCATGCAGATTAATTTATAGGAAAGACATCACTTCTAACTTTGCTAGGGTTTAGGGTTTAGGTTTTGGGGTTTAGGGTTTATGTTTTTGTTTTTAGGATTTAGGGTTTTGTGTTTATGTTTTAGGGTTTATAACACTGTAGTAAATTCTTTTAATAAATACTTAAATCAAAGTTACAAAATTCTTCCTAAATTGTTATAAAATTCATAGGGTTTATGGCTTAGGATTTAGGGCTTGGGGTTTAGGTTTTGGGGTTTAGGTTTTAGGGTGTATGGTTTAATATTTACAACAATTTAGTAAATTCCCTTAATAAACACTTAACTAAAAGTTACAAAATGCTTTTAAGAATGTTATAAAATGCCTATGGTTTAGTGTTTAGTTTACAAGGTTTATTGTTTAGGGTTTAGGGTTTATGGTTTAGTGTTTATGGTTCAAGTTCAGGGTTTATAACACTTTAGTAAATTAATTTAATAAATACTTAAATAAAAGTTACAAAATGCTTGTTAAAACGTTATAAAATGCTTAGAGTTCAGGGTTTATGGTTATAACACTTTATTAAATGCTTTTGATAAACACGTTAAAAAGTTACAAAAATGTATTTTAAAATGTTATAAAATTCCTAGTGTTTAGGGATAGGGTTTATGGTTGAGGGTTTGGGATTTATAACACTTTCAGAAATTCTTTTAATAAGAACATAAAAAAAAGTTACAAAATGCTTGTTAAAATGTTATAAAATGCTTAGGCTTTAGGGTTTATGATTTAAAATTCTATAAAATGCACATGGTTTAGTGTTTAGGGTTTATAACAATTTAGTAAATGCTTTTAATAAACACTTTAAAAAAGTAAGAAAACGCTTGTGAAAATGTTATAAATGACTCAGGGTTTAGAGTTTAGGGTTTAGGGTTTATAAAACTTTAGTAAATCCTTTTAGTAGACACTCAGAAAAAAGTTACAAAGCACTTGCTAAAAAATTATAAAATGCTTAGGGCTTAGGTTTGAGGTGAACTTTAGTAAATTATTTTAATAAACACTTTAAAAAAAGTCACAAAACTCTTGTGAAAATTTTATCAAATTCTTAGGGTGTATGTGTAGGGTTTACAAAACGCTTATTAAAATGTTATAAAATGTTCACGTTTTAAAATGTTACAAAAAACTTGCTAAATTCTAATAAAATTCTTAGGATTTAGGGTTTATAACAATTTAGTAAATTCTTTAAATAAACACTTCAAAAGAAAATTTACGAACACTTCTTAAAATGTTATAAAATACTTAGGGTTTAGTGTTTGGGGTTTAAAATTTTATAAAGTTCTTATGGTTTAGGGTTTAGTTTGGGGGTGTGGGTATTAGGGTTTATGGTTTATGGTTTTGAGGGTTTAGGGTTTTTTATTGTTTATGGTTTTTAGGGTTTAGGTTTTTTTAGGGTTTAGGGTTTGGGGATTAAGGTTAGGGGTTTATGGATTAGGGGTTTAGGGTTTATAGAACTTTAGTAAATGGTTTTAGTAAACACTTACATAAAAGTCACAAAACACTTTTTAAAATGTTATAAAATCCTTATGTTTTAGGGTTTGGGGTTTAGGGCTCAGTGTTTAGGTTTTGCGGTTTAGGGTTTAGAGTTTATAAGACCTTAGTAAATGCTTTCAAGCTTTAGGCTTTAACGTTTAGGGTTTATGAGACCCCAGTAAATGATTTTAGGGTTTATCCTTTAGGCTTTAAGCATTAGGATATAGGGTTTGGGGTTTGGGGTGTAGGTTTTATAACACTTTGGTAAATTCTTTTAATAAACACTTAATTAAAAGTTATAGAAAACATTCTGAAATATTGTAAAATTCTTAGTGTTTAGCATTTATGATTTGGCGTTTACAGTTTGGGATTTAGTGTTTCAGGTTTTAGGTTTTAGCGTTTATGGTTTATAACACTAAAGTTACAAAATGCTTTTTAAAATATTAAAAAAAATAGCATTAGGGTTTAGGGTTTAGGATTTATAACAGTGGTAAATTATTTTAATAAACACTTAAATAAATGTCTAAAATGCTTTTCAATATGTCCTAAAATTATTAGGGTTTAGGTTTTAGTATTTGAGGGTTTAGGGTTTAGGGTTTTAGATTTATGGTTTAAGGTTTACAACATAAAAGTTACACTTAAATTAAAGTTGCATAACACTCTTTAAAATGTTATAAATTAACTAGGGTTTAGGTTTCATGGTTTAGGTTTTAGGTATTAGGGTTTAAAGTTTATAAGACTTTAGTAAATTCTTTTAATAAACACATAAAATAAGTTACAAAACACTTTTTAAAATTTTATGAAATGGCTAGGGATTAGGTTTTAGGATTTGGGGTTTAGGATTTAGGGTTTAAGGTTTATTACACTTTAGTAAATTGTTTTAATAAACACTTAAAAAAAAGTTACAAAACACTTTTTGAAATGCTATGAAAGGCTTAGGGTTTAGTGTTTATCGGTTTATGATTTATAGTTTAGGGTTTAGCTTTCATGGTTTACGGTTTATAACAGCATAGTAAATTATTTTGATAAAAACTTATGTAAAAGTTACCAAAGTCTTTTCATAATGCTATAAAATTCTTAGTGCTTAGGGTTTATAACAGTTCAGTAAATTCTTATAATAAAAAGTTAAAAAACACTTGTTAAAATGTTATAAATTACTTAGGGTTTAGGGTTAAGAGTATAGGGTTTATAAGAATTTAGTAAATCCTCTTAACAAACACTTAAACAAAAGTTAGAAATTTTTTTAGGATGTTATAAAATGCTTAGAGTGTAGGGTTTGGGGTTTGGTGTTTAGAGTTTAAGGTTTAGAATTTATAACACTTTAGTAAATGATTTTAATAAACACTTAAATAGAAGTTAAAATATGTTTTTTAAAATGTTATAAAATTATTAGTGTTTAGCGTTTAGCATTTAGGGTTTAGGGTTTAGGGTTTAGGGTTTCTGGTTTACATTTTAGGATTCAGGGTTTATAACACTTTATTAAATCCTTTTAATAAACACTTAAACAAAAATTACAATATGCTTTTTAAAATATTATATGCTTAGGGTTTAGGTTTTAATGTTCACGATTTGGGCTTTAGGGTTTAAGCTTTAGGATTTAGGGTTTATGGTTTAGGGTTTAGGGTTTGGGGTTTAGTGTCAAGGGTTTAGGGTTTATAAGAATTTATTAAATTATTTTAATAAACACTTTAAAAAAAATTCAAAATAATTTTTATAATGTTCTAAAATGAATAGGTTTTAGGGTTCACAGTTTGGGATTTAGGGATTAGGGTTTAAGGTTTGGGATTTTGGGTTTAGGTTTAGGCTTAATTGTTTAGGGTCTACAACATATTGGTAAATTCTTTTAATAAAAACTTAAATAAAAGTTACAAAACAATTTTTAAAATGTTATAAAATGGTTAGGGTTTAGGGCCTATAGTTTAGGGTTTAGGGTTTATGCTTTGTGGTTTAGGGTTTATGTTTTTGTGTTTATGGTTTAGGGTTTATAACACTTTAATAAGTACTTTTAATAAACACTTAAGTAAAGGTTACACAATTCTTCTTAAACTATTATGAAATTCTTAGGGTTTATGGTTTAGGGCTTGGGGATTACGGTTTAAGGTTGAGGTTTTTGGGGTTTAGGTTTTAGGGTATATGGTTTAAGTTTTATAACAATTTAGTAAATTATTTTAATATGCACTTAAATAAAACTTACAAAAACATTTTTAAAATGTTATAAAATGCCTACGGGTTTAGGGTTTACTTTATAGGCTTTAGGGTTTATTGTTTAGGGTTTAGTGGTTAGGGTTTGGTGTTTAAGGTTTATAAAAATTTATTAAGTTCTTTTAATAAACACTTAAAAAATGTTACAAAACAAGTTCTAAAATGTTATTAAATGATTAGGGTTTAGAGTTTAGGGTTTAGGGTTTAGGGTTTAGGGTTTATTGTTTAGAGTTTGGTGTTTAGGGTTTGGGGTTTAGGGTTTAGGGTTTCGGGTTTGGGGTTTCGGGTTTGGAGTTTAAGGTTTAGGGTTTATGGTTTGGGGTTTAGGGTTTAGGGTTTAGGGTTTAAGTTTTATAAAAAAATATTAAGTGCTTTTAATAAACACTTAAAAAGGGTTTTTTTTTCTACGTTAAGACTAACCTAAGTACCCACGGGGGATTTGAACCAGTGACCTATCGAAAGGAGTGCCTTAACAACGCACCCATTCACCGTCAATCCAAAGCCCCGTGGGCCAACACTTAAAAA
>APFE030338582.1:3254-42774 GCA_000404065.3 Pinus taeda
CGATATCTCACAAACCAACCGTCGGATTGGCTTGATTCCACCACCAAAAGTTGCGGCTTTCAAAGGAGATTCAGATGAACCTACAACGCAATTCAGATGAGGAGATATTCTGGTCCACGCAAGTCAAACTTCACTTCTGCAGTTGCAGCTTCAGTTTCAACAGCTTCCTTCAAACTAGGGCAATCGAAATCTTGCAAACCGTCCATCAGATTGACTTGATTCCACCACCAAAAGTTGTGGCTTTCAGAGGAGGTTCAAATGAACCTACAACGCAGTTCAAATGAGGAGACCTTTTGGTCCACGTAAGTCAAACTTTACTTCTGCAGTTGCAGCTTCAGTTTCAGCAGCTTCCTTCAAACTAGGGTAGTCAATATCTTGCAAACCATCCGTTGGATTGACTTGATTCCACCACCAAAAGTTGCGGCTCTCAGAGGAGGTTCAGATGAACCTACAGCGCAGTTCAGATGAGGAGATCTTCTGGTCCACGCAGGTCAAATTTTACTTCTGCAGTTGCAGCTTCAGTTTCAGCAGCTTCCAGCTTCACATGTGTGAGGAGAGAGACCCTTTTCTGCGCAATAGAGAAGAGACTCTTTTCTGCGCAGTAGAGAGAGAGAGAGATGTGATGAGATGAGTGAGTCCAAATGAGGAAAAGTGCTCCTATATTTATACACAACGTTGGTGTTTGAATAGATGCGATTGTTGGGCTTCTAAGCCTACATGAGTTGTAGGTCGGCTTGATAATAATTCCATAATCAAAATAAATTCATATCTCCATGAATACGTATCGGTATCGGATGATCTTTATATCAATCCTACACCTCTCGATGAGAGAAATCTAATGAACATATTATCAACCATGAATAAGATGACCCACATGAAGTTTTGCCCTAGTTCCCAATTTTAACACTCCCTCTCAACTAGGGAGAACTTCATCTGCAATCTGTCTATTGATCGTTACTATTCATCCATCAAATGCACTGCCCTATACAGCCTGAACCTTGCCCTGCTCTACTCTATTCTGCCTATTGTGCTTTGTCTTGTTCTGCCCTATACTGATCTGTACGGCTCTGCTCTGTTATGCGCTGCTCTACTTTGTTTTGTTCTGCTCTGCTTTTGTCTGAATTATGAAGAAGAAATGATTGAGGATGTATCATACTGACTCAAAGTCAGTCTCAGAGTATGTACCACTGGTCCCAGACCAATATCATCCTCCACTAACTCAAAGTCAGTCTCAGAGCGCGTACCACTGGTCCCAGACCAGTCTCAACCGACCCGAAGTCAGCTTCGTAGTAAGTACCACTCCTACCACTGGTCCCAGACTAGTCTCAACCGACCCGAAGTCAGCATCATAGTATGTAGCACTCTCACTGGTCCCAAACCAATACTGCACTTACACGAAGTGAGTCTCAGAGTATGTGCCACTGGTCTCAGACTAGTCTCAATCGACCCGAAGTCAGTGTCATAGTATGGTACAACTCCTACCACTGGTCTCAGACCAGTATCATTGGTCCCAGATCAATGTCCTAGCGTAGGGAGTATAGTAGACACAACGACGCGTCCATCGATACTACTATGGTCCCTAATTTCATTTCCCTGCTCATTGATCAAATGAGAGGTACTTCCCATGAGTCCTAGACTACATGGGTAGGATGCCTCGACAGGAGAACTAATCAATCCTGTCCTCACAGGAGAACACATCAATCCAAGCCTCACAGGAGAACACATCAATCCTGCTATAGTCACCATGGAGAACACATCAATCTAGGCCTCACAGGAGAACACATCAATCCTGCTACAATCACCATGGAGAACACATCAATCCTGCTACAATCACCATGGAGAACACATCAATCCAGGCCTCACAGGAGAACACATCAATCCTACTACAATCGCCATGGAGAACACATCAATCCAGGCCTCACAGGAGATCTAATCATCCTGCTACACAAGAGAGAAAATCATCCTGTTCCACAAGAGAGCAAATCATCTTGCCCCACAAGAGAGCGAATCATCTTGTTCCAATGCGCACCACCAGGGGAGGGTAAGTCACCTTGTGGTCGAATGTTGCTCCAGTAAGAACCGCAAGCCCTCAGAGCTCCTAGAGCTCAATGTATGCAACATGCAGGACCCTTGTACAAGGGTTTCTTGACGACTCCAAGTCGTTTGGGAAAATCATAGATTAGATCTTTCCTCGGGGCTTTGACAAGGTGTATCGACCTATACATCATCTTAATGCGATGGAGCCTCCTTGCTCATCGACATACCATATCCCAGATGATGTCTATCTACTAGAGCAATCGACGAATACGAGATTCCTCAGTAATCGAATCCCACCTTTGGTTTTTACAAAGAATCACAATGGTATGTGTTCAAACAGCTCGCTGAAGAGCTTTCCTAACCAGGCAGCTTCATACAAGATCATACTCGTAGATATGTATCCGATCTTGGCGGTGCTTATGGCAACCGACTTCTGCTTCCCACTCATCCATTATATCGAAGCAGAATCCAAAGAGAAACAGCACTAAAAGTGCTCTAGTGATCCTCCACCAATTTGATGATGAAGCCGCTAATTTAACGATCAACAGCATCAGCATTAGCGGCTTGATTCCACCACCAAAAGTTGCGGCTTTCAAAGGAGGTTCAGATGAACCTATAGCGTAGTTCAGATGAGGAGATCTTCTAGTCCACACAAGTCAAACTTCACTTCTGCAGTTGCAGCTTCAGTTTCAGCAGTTTCCTTCAACCTAGGGTAGTCGATATCTTGCAAACAGTCTGTCGGATTGACTTGATTCCACCACCAAAAGTTGCGGCTTTTAGAGGAGGTTCAAATGAACCTACAACGCAGTTCATATGAGGAGATCTTCTGGTCCACGCAAGTCAAACTTTACTTCTGCAGTTGCAACTTCAGTTTCAGCAGCTTCCTTCAAACTAGGGCAGTCGATATCTTGCAAACCATCCATCAGATTGACTTGATTCCACCACCAAAAGTTGTGGCTTTCAGAGGAGATTCAGATGAACCTACAACGCAATTCAGATGAGGAGATCTTCTGGTCCACGCAGGTCAAACTTTACTTCTGCAGTTGCAGCTTCAATTTCAGCAGCTTCTGGCTTCACATGTGTAAGGGAGAGACCCTTTTCTGCGCAGTAGAGAAGAGACTCTTTTCTGTGCAGTAGAGAGAGAGAGATGCGATGAGATGAGTGAGTCCAAATGAGGAAAAGTCCTCCTATATTTATACACAATGTTGGTGTTTGAATAGATGCGACTGTTGGGCTTCTGAGCCTACACATGAGTTGTAGGTTAGCGTGATAATAATTCCATAATCAAAATAAATTCATATCTCCATGAATACTTATTGGAATCGGATGATCTTTATATCAATCCTACACCTCTCGACGAGAGGAATCTAATGAACATATTATCAACCATGAATAAGATGACCCACATGAAGTTTTGCCCTAGTTGCCAATTTTAACAAATATCCTTTCTGGTAGAAAAACAACATGTCAACCAGATAACCAATATAAGAATATTAATATCATACTTACCTTATCATGATGGCCTTCTCCTCAAAGTATTAGCTTACTTGAGACCTTTAAGATAAACACCCTTTCGCATGATCCATCTCCATATTGTACAAGAATCCTTTTCCATGCATTCATCTTAAACTGGGTACCCATGGATCGAACATGATTACCAAGTTATAACATCTTCCTTGGAGTTATCATTCCTAACTCCCTTTCTTTGTTCCGAAGATTATACTTGATGTTGATCAATATTGTTATATTTATCCCATGCAATCTTGTGAGAGAGTCTTGATCTCCATCCATTCTAAAGCATGTCAAATTTCTTCTTTTGACAATCATGTGTCCATATGGAAGACTTTACCGAGAACACACATATATCCAATTCTTCCTGCAATATTCTTGTAGATATGAACCTTGCCCTAGAGAAGAGTTACTTATGCATACCTTTTGCGTCCATACTGTTGAGAATTCAATAGGGAAGTGATTATGATTAACTCTCTTTACTTGATAACTTCTTGTAGTTCCTTTTTAGTTATTAACTTTGTTGCTTATTATTATATGTGTGAAGCATCAAACAACTACCAAAAACAAAATCACAATGACAGTATATAGGCTGCAAGCCAGGGCAAAACCTCTCCTCTTGGGAGGAAAACCCTAAATCTCCTCTTCCTTATAGATTCTTTAATTGGCTAATTCCATGACCTTAAGACTGAAACAATGCCCTCCAAGATCAAGACCAACCTCTTTGAGTGATCTGCCAACTTCAATCTAGTCAAACCCAGTCAAATCTTTTCCAGTAGCACCTTCTCGACCTTCTACTGCAAGATTTTCGACCTCCTACTACAGATCTGAAATTTTGGCCCCCTACAACTACTACTGCCACATGTGGGAACTTCGATATTCTTCTAGAGCCCTCCTCTGACGTTCGCTTACCCTTCCTTGACTTCTAAAGCTTGAGAGAGACCCTTGGTGACCTTCGCTTGACCTCTTTGCCTCCTTTTTCTCCAATATCGAACTTGTAGAAGGATGCCCTAGGTCAGCTACAGAAACCCTAGTCCTCTCTAGCATGTGTGAGAGAAAGATAGCCCAACATAAAACTTATTCATCCTTTTTCTCCTTCGCTACCTCTTCCTTCTTCCTCCTTCGCTAGAAAAATGAGAGATGAGTGAGTGTCTTCAAGGAGCACAAGTCCTCTTGAATATATTATTATATAGTCTTCTTCAAGGGCAGACAGCTCTTCCTTTAAGCCGACATGGTCTTGGAGGGTATTCCGACACTTTAAAAAACAAAAATAATTTTCTTTACAAGTTACAATGTGCCTAGTGGGGTCTTCAAATTATGACAGTGACTCTCTTGACTTCTTGACCTAGGACAAACCTAGAAGCACTCAATGCGTGCTTGACCTATAAAATAAAAGACCTTGAGCATGAAACCCATGCTCCAAAAACAATAATAATAATTTTCTTTTATTTCATAATTTACAAGAATCAAAAATACATTTCATATTTATGAAGATCGAACCTAGTTACACATTTTTCAACACTCCCTCTTAACTAGGGAGGTATTCATAAGAGGTACATGGACATTCTCAATCTGAAGAGATCTCATAAGAAGAGTCGGATTGGTAACCCATTTGTCTAGCATCATATCAACCAACATTGTCAAATAGCAAGGCCTTGACTAACAGCTCTATCTCTCCACAAGATCAGAGCATAATGCTGGCAAGACAAATGATCTTTAGACACCATCATCGTCTCTCAAGGTACATACTCCACTCGAGTATTCACCGAGTATGCCCTTCTTTGGACTATTCTTGTCTCAGATAGCTACTCCTCAAAGAATATCGGTCTACGACTACTCTTATCTTGGATGCCTTACCACATCCTCGAAGAGTATCGAATGTCAGATGGTTACCCAATCCTCCATTTTGTCTTCCTAAGTGAAGACAAGAATGACGTGCCTATCTCTCCCTCTCAACTAGGGAGGATATATCAACCAAGCCAAGCTTGTCTCTCAAGTACACAAGCTTCTTGTTAGGAAGAGATTTCGTCAATATGTCAAGTACCTGCTCATCAGTGGACATATATTGTAGTTGCAACACAACATTTTGCACTAGCTCGCGAATATAGTGATTTTGTCTTTCCATGAAATATTGAATCCTCAAACAAATGCATACAACTGGTGTTATCACAATGTATCATTGTAGGGTTCATCGATCCTTCGAATAGGTCAGGTAGCAGCGTCCTCAACCAGCCCGCTTCTCTGCTTACTTCACAAGCCGCAACATCCTCGGCCTCAGCACTACTCAAAGCAACTATGTCTTGCTTTCTGCTTATCCATGAGATCATAGAGGATCCCAAACTGAAACATCCTCCCGTAGTGCTTCTTCCATCCTGCTCGTTGCCTTCCCAATCAGAATCTGGATATCCAATCAGGTGGACATCATTCCTCCTATCATATCATAGGCAATAGTAGATAGTTCCTTGCAGATATCTTTGTATATGTTTTGCTGCTATCCAATGATCATGCTTTGGCTCCACTTGGAATTGACTGAGAATGTTTACTGAAAAGCATATGTCTGATCGAGTGTTCACTAAGTACATCAGTGACCCAATCAGTTGTCTATACTTGGAAACACCCACAAGGCTCGATTCGGAACTCCTTAGTCTCTTCAAGTTTGTGATCATAGGAGTGGTCATAGGTTTGCAATGCATCATGTCAAACCTCTTCAACATCTTGATCACGTACTTTCCTTGACCCAAAGAAACTTCATCAATGTAAGGACTGAAGTTAAGATTCAACTAGATGGACAAATATTTTTGTAAAATTCTATCTAACTAATTCTATCAAATTAAATGCAATTGCGTCCCTGATTCTCCCATCTAGTGTCAGTCCATGTTGCTCCGAGTTTACCAAACCAACCGATTCCTCCCTGCCTATCTGGGATCAACCTCTGGGGTTCCCAAATCCAAAGGACTTCGAAATGGAAGTCCACTGGCCCCCATGCCCAAAACTCCAAGAACAGCTCAAAATTTCCCAATTTACAGTTCAAAATCGAGCCCTTGGCTCATCCCTCACACAGATTTATTTTCTATCACCATTGACTGAATTTCCTCCTTGCACTCTATTTCCAAAGGTGAAGGTAATCCTCTGTTTTTCCCCCAAAAACTGATTTTATTTCCCCCCATACTTCTCCTTTCGATTCTTTTATATAGGGAAGGTTTCTTCCCTCCCAAGAAATGCCACCTTCCTTTCCTCCAATTAATCTTCAGATTTAACCTTATCCCTTATCCATTAAGATATTTTTACTTGAGTTGGTCATTATACATTAAATGAGATTTTTAACTTTATCATCTCAACCGACTTCGAGAAGAGTATTTTCTTTTAAGTACCTTATCATGAATTGTCCAAATATTTATGAAGTAAAATAAATCTTGTCCATTGTAATAATAATTATTTATTATTTAAATAAAATTTTATTAATGAAAATAAGTTAATATATTTTATTGTACTATTTAACAAATAAGGTATTAATTAATACTTTTAAAAAATAATTCATTTTCTTACATAAACATTTATGTAATTAAGTTAGTATGTATACTATTGCAATGCCCGCGATGCATGTGTATGTAGGTATCATACACATGTCTCGTAAGCATACTAATAATCAATAACTCAAGTTGGGTCACTACAATCAAGTCCTTGCTAGACTTCTAGTCCCAAATAGTAATGCATCAACCCTAGATCCTTCATGTCAAATTTTGTAGCTAGTTGCTTCTTACATTCTTAAATTCGACCTTCTACACTTGTCAAGAGAAGATCATCTACATACAGAAGAATGATTACAAGTTCTCCATCTACACCCTTGATATAAAGGTTCGGATAAGCGAAAAAATTTGTGAAGCCTATTCTTTGTAGACATGCATCCATTCTAGCATACCATGCCCTTGGTGCTTGCTTGAGGCCATATAATGCTTTCTTCAATCTGCAAACATATGCCTTTTTGTCTCTAACTTCAAATCCCATCAATTATGCCATTCAAAAACGTAGTCTTGGCATCTATTTGATGGATGCTCCATCCCATCGATGCTGCTAGAAAGACCAATGAACAAATCATTGTATACCCTGCTATCAAAGCAAATGTCTCTTCATAGTTGATGCCTTCTTGTTGAGAGAATCCCCAAGCCACAAATCTTGCCTTATACTTATCTATACTTCCATCTGCCGCATGTTTGATGTTGTAGATCCACCTGTAAGTTACCATAGATTTGTCTTCGGGCCTAGGTACAATTTCCCAAACTCTATTCTTCATTATATATTGATACTCTTCATTCATGGCATCCTTCCATTCCTAATGGTTGATAACTTCTTCAAAAGTGGATGGTTCTGCTTCTATTAGTTTTGTCATGTATGCAACATACCTAGAATATATATTGGGTTGCTTGCTTTCTCTAAATGAACCTTTCGTTGTTCCATGACCTTATGCATCAAGTAGTGTAGACTTCAACCAATTTGGTCTCTTTCTTGATTCGGGGAGGACCACTTGTGGGGACTTCGATTTTGAATATATACTGCAGTCTTCGTGGCTTCTCCCCACAAAAATTTTGGTAGATCTTGATCATGTAACATTGCCTTTACACTTTCTTCAATGGATCGCTTCTTTCGTTCTGCAACTCCATTTTGTTCGGGATTATATGGGACTATCAATTCCCTCTTAATCCCTGATTCCTTACAGAATGTTATAATCTCCTTGGATGTATACTCTTCTCCATTATCGGATCTTAGTATCTTGATTCTCCTTTCTGTAAGGTTCTCCCCTTCAGCTTTGGATTCTTGAAATTTTGTAAATACTTCTCCTTGGTTTTCATTAAGTAAACCCATGTCTTTCTTGAATGATCATCTATAAATGTGACATAATATAGACGACCTCCAGGAGATTTAGGAGTCATAGGGCCACATACCTCAAAGTGAATGAGATCTAAGATTTCTTTTGACCGTGAAGCACTGCTTCCAAATGGTCTCTTGGTATTCTTACCCAATGCACATCCCTTACATACTCCTTCATGGTCTTCTTTTAGTTCAGGTATTCCATCAACTATGGAACTTAGAGTTGGGAGGATCTTGAAATGAAGATAACCAAATCTTCTATGCCATAGTTCACATACGCTAACTTCAATGTGAACCAAGGCTTGAGCTAGAGGAGATATTAACCTGTAAAGTCCTCCTTCTCGAATACCAATTACTCTAGCATTTCCTATGCTTAAGTTTTTACTCCATACAACAACTTTTCCATCAATGAAAGCTACTCTATTACCCTTGTCCTCTAGACTTGAAATGGAAAGTAAGTTCTTATGCAAACCTGGAACAAATAGGATGTTGTTGAGATGAATGTTGCTTCCATTCTCCAGCTCTATAGAGGTTGATCCAATGCCTCTCACGGGATAGCTTTTGTTATCTCCAAGTTCCACTGAATAAGAAGATTTTCCCTTTGGTAAGGTCTTCAATTGTTTGTGATGACCTATCATGTGCCTAGATGCACCACTATCAATTACCCAAATGCTCTCCTCTTGGAATGTGCCAGTGAGTGCCGAGAAGAGACCACCATCTTTTTCTTCTATTATTTCCTTATTTGTAGAGAATAAGAGACTCCATGCTTCCTTGACGTTTTTCTTGAGATAGCTTACTACCTTTGAACACTTCTTGATGAACTTCTTCAATGTATTGGAGAACTTCATGATGCCCTTTGCCAACCTTAGCTCTAATTCCATGTTGAGAATTCAATAGGGCAGTGATTATGATTAATTCTCTTTACTTGATAACTACTTGTGGTTCCTTTTTAGTTATTAACTTTGTTCCTTATTATTATATGTGTGAAGCATCAAACAGCTTCCAAAAACAAAAGCACAATGACACAGTATATAGGCTTCTTGATGAACTTCTTCAATGTATTGGAGAACTTCATGATGCCCTTTGCCAACCTTAGCTCTAATTCCATGTTGAGAATTCAATAGGGCAGTGATTATGATTAATTCTCTTTACTTGATAACTACTTGTGATTCTTTTTTAGTTATTAACTTTGTTCCTTATTATTATATGTGTGAAGCATCAAACAGCTACCAAAAACAAAAGCACAATGACACAGTATATAGGCTGCAAGCCAGCGCAAAACCTCTCCTCTTCAAAGGAAAACCCTAAATCTCTCCTCTTCCTTATAGATTCTTCAATTGACTAATTCCATGACCTTAAGACTGAAACCAATACCCTCGAAGACCAATACCAACCTCTTTGAGTGATGTGCCAACTTCAATCTAGTCAAATCTCTTCCAACAGCAGCTTCTCGACCTTTTGTTGCAAGATTTTCTGCCTCCTACTGCAGATCTAGCATTTCGGCCCCCAACGACCACTGCTACCACACGTGGGAACTTTGATCTTCTTGTAGAGCCCTCCTCTGACCTTCGCTTGCCTTTCCCTGACTTCTAGAGCTTGAGAGAGACCCTTGGTGACCTTCGCTTGACCTCTTTGCCTCCTTTTCCTCCAAGATCGAGCTTGTAGAAGGATGCCCTAGATCAGCTGCAGAAACCCTAGTCCTCTCAAGCACGTGTGAGAGAAAGATAGCCCAAACATAAAACTTCTTCATCCTTCTTCTCCTTCACTGCCTCTTCCTTCTTCCTCCTTCGCTAGAAAAATGAGAGATGAGCAAGTGTTTTCAAGGAGGACAAGTCCTCTTCTATATATAGGCTTCTTCAAGGGTGGACGTGACTCTTCCTTTAGGCTGACGTGCCAGCTGCCAGGCCGACTTGGTCTTGGAGGATATTCTGACACTTTTAAAGACAAAAATAATTTTCTTTACAAGTTACAATGTGCCCAATGGGATCTTCAAATTATGACAATGACTCTTTTGAATTCTTGAGTCTTGACCTAGGACAAACCCTAGAAGCACTCAATGGGTGCTTGACCTATAAAATAAAAGACCTTGAGCATGAAACCCATGCTCCAAAAACAATAATAATAATTTTCTTTTACTTCATAATTTACAAGAATAAAAAATACAATTCATACTTTGAAAGATCGAACCTAGTTACACATTTTTCAACACATACAACCATCTAGCCATCCATTATATGAGCCTACTTCTTATACCTGTTGAAGGTAGGTTTCTTTTCCCAAGAAAGACTACAACGTGACCATTTGCATTCCTTCATCCTTCAGAAGTATTCTTTCCATGCTAGATGGAATATATACTAGTCATGGCATAATGCTCTTTCTAAGAACCTTCCAAAATGATGGTTCTTATAGTAAAACATGATGTTAGAAAATGCTCGGATGAAAAATCATATGCAATATGGTTCCAATCTTCTCATTCCTTTTAAAATAGATAAAATTTCCCCGAGCAATTAATCAAGTAGATTCTAATTTCTTTATTATCACATGCTTCTATCTATGATGCCATGCTTTTTACAAAAATCAAGACTTTTTCTAGAGACTGCAACTATGCATGCTACTCTACTTTCTACTTAATAAAAGAAAGACAAATTTCAAAAGAACATGGTATGAAACTTCCTTCAATAGTAAAGATCCTTGGGATCTTCTCCTTTCGGCCTCTTCTTAGGTTCTCCCTTTTCTTCAATTATGTGAGCTTCACTTCTTTCCTTTCTTTTGTTGTTCTACTTTTTTGGACAATCCCTCTTAAAGTGACCATACTCATTGCATCCAAAGCATTGAACCTTGGATATATCTATCTTTTTCTTGGACTTCCCAAAATTCCCTTTCTTCAACTTCTTGGACCTTGCAATAAAGGCTTGAGACTTTTCATTTGATTATGTGTCATCCTTTGCCTTGATCCTTGATTATTCCAAGATACATTGAGCCCATAACTCATCAAACGGTGTAGTACCCTTCTTAGAGTACAGACTAGTTGCAAAACTACTCCAATCAAGTGGCAAAGCATTTAATACACAAATGGTCATTTCAGAGTCGGAAACGGTTCCCCAAGTCCTTGCAACTGATGCCTTATTTCTTAGATCTTCATGAGATAAGTGGCCATGTCTTCATCCTTTGACTTCCTTATTCTATATAGTTGATTTCTCAAGGAAATCTCCTAACCTGATGTACTTATAGAGTACAATTTTACCAACTTATCATACATAGCCTTGGATGTCTTCAAATCAGCAACAAAGGGAACAAGATGATCTTTTATAGATTCAACAATGATTCTTTGTGCCCTTACTTCTCATTTCTTCTATTTTGCTAACTCTTAAGTCTTCTCTTCGTCTAGCCTAGCTACTTCACCAAGGACATATTCCTAACTTCATTTTTTGTGAGTCCCAAGTCAATCCTCTTCTTCCATGCTAGGAAGTGTGTTCATCCAACGAGCTTGTTGCTTTCCTTGCATATGATCTATAGATTGAGACATAGAGAACAATATGGTACTTACTTGTCAACCAAGAGTCCTTCCTTTTGATGATGTCTCCACCTATCTTTATGTTTTCAAGACCTACAAGGAGACTTCAAAGACGGCCTCAATAAAGGTGCCTTTGAACAGCTTCAAAGAGTGAATGATGATCCCAAAATTCCTTGATGCTTCCTTTCCTCAATGAGTCTTTCATCATTCTTGAGATGATGAAATCCTTGATGTAGTAACAGTTCTTATTCTTCTTTCCTTGTGTCCTTTTGCAAATGATTCCTCTTGAAAAACAAACCCTTCAAGATGATCTTCCAGTTTCCTTCTCTTGTTCACCTTAGCTCTGATTCCTTGTTGGAGAATGGAGTAGGGCAGTTATTAATTAAAATTCTCCTCAACCTTAATAATTCCTTGTGAACTTTAGTCATCCTCTTGTGTCTCCTTCTAAGACCTTTTCATCAAAAAATTATCAAGAGCAAAAACAATAAAGACAATAGACACAAGTATTAGGCTCCAAGCCAAGGCAAAAACCCTCCAAGGGGAAAACCTGGAAAAACTCCTCTCTTCTTATAGAATCGGTTTCAAATGAGAAAACCAAGACCCAGAATCCTAGACCAAATCTTCCTCCAAGCACCAAATCAGCCCTCCAAGAAACCCTTTCAATTAGGTCAATGATCAACCAAGACAACAAGAGTCAATCTTGCTTCAAAAAGCTTCCAGCTTCAACTTCAGCCCCTAGTTTCAACCTGCAACTTCTGCCCTGCAGTTACTGCAAAAACCCTACTTTGGCACATGTCAACTCTTCAAGAAGTCTTTCTTCAAACAAGCCAAGGTCTCCAAAGTCAAACTAGACCAAATCAAAGTACTTGGCTCTCTTGCAACTTGAATCTGCAATTCAGACCTGCAATTTATGGCTTGTCCTTAAAGCTATAAAAACCCTAACCTCTGCACGTGTAAGAGAATAAGGCCCAAAAACAAAGTTTCCTTCTTCTTGATTTCTCCTTGCTTCCTAGAACTTCGTTCTTTCTTTCTTCATGCTTCTAACTTAAAATCGAACTTGATTCTTGAGAGATTGAGTTGCTGCTAAATGACGTTGAAGTTGCTTCTATTTATAGGCCTTCCATGAGGTCAAATAGCCTCTTCTAGGTCGACTTGTCTCTGTCAGGACCAACTTGTCCTAGGAGGCCTATAGGACTTTCTAGACTCAAAATCAGTATCTTTTACATGTCACAACTTGCCCAAAAGGGTCTTATACAATTGACAAGGACTCTCTTGACTCAAGAAAATAATTCTTTTGACATGACAAACCCTAGAAGCATGAACAACATGCTTGACCTAGATGACCATCAAAATGGAGCATGAAACCCATGCTTAAAATAATATTTTTCTTTCTTCTTTATCTTGTAACATAAAATATACATAATGACTTGAGTGCATTGACAATTATGACGTCAAAAACTAGTTATATTTTCCAACAAAGATCAACCCCTCACTTGACCCCCATTAAATGTGGCACCCCTCATTAATGACTCCTAGCCACTTTATAACTTAAGTTTTGTACCTTGTACTTTTTCTCCACATAAAGTCATTTTAAAAATATAAAGTGACTTTAATATTAGAAAATATTTTAGTACTTTTTCTCATAAAGTCACTTTAAGACATAAAGTGACCTTAATATAAAATACCTAGTACACGTAGCACATAAAGTGACTTTTACACCATGACTTTAATATAACTCATAAAGTCACATGCCAAAAAGGTGTATTAAAGTGTTTTCCTTGGAAAAAAGGCTAATGCACTAGGAAACACTTCCTTGGTACCCTTAATAGTTTTAACAAAGAGGAGTAGGGTTTCAGCAAACAATAGAGATTTAGCGAGAAATGAGTGTGAGAGAGAGAAGGCCGAAAAACCCTAATGCAATTAGCTTCAGCGTAGTCATACGATTCGCACAAGGGCGCAGAGAGGTCGAGTTACGCATTCATACAGTGCATACAGGGAGTACGAAGGTTGTACTGTGCAATCGTATAGCAAAGCGAGTGCGCAAGAGGTTACTCGATTTTCCTTGGGGAGTTGATCAGTAGTTTTTTGTTGTGAAAGGGAAGTGATCCCTTGCTGTAAATTTTCTGAAGAAAAAACTCTTGCTGAGATAAAAGATAAGATACACAGTTTGAATGTTTTCTCTAAACTTGGGGTTTCCTAGGTATTTCTGGTGTCTTATGTGTTTGAATGTGTTTTTGTCTTTATTTCTATTTAGTTTCCATTGTGCAATGTTATTTTAGAAAACTCAATGTATTTGTAATTTAAGTTTCCAGAACAACAATTATTTATAATTATGGTTGCACACCTAGAAAATTACAAATCCGTTACTGGGTTTTACGGGAAACTAACATCGTTCGATGATGGTAAATGCATAATTTGTACTTACTCACAAGCACAACATGTAGTTCATGTGATATTTATGGACATCTAAAATTTTTGAAAGATTTATTTTTATACTTCCAAGCATTGATTTGGATAATTCGTTGTTTACTTTGAACATCTTTCGAACTTATCATAATTAGTAATTTGATATATTATTCGTAAAAGCAGCTCTTCTATCATACATGTTAGATTGCCTTGGTCAAGCATAGCATAGCTAGAAGTGTCTCCCTTCTTACTACACAACCTAACTAGTTTGTGTTAATTTTGGGATATGGTAGCAGCGGACAAGTGTTCTAGTCTTGAATTATGTCTAAGAGGCTAAGGAACACGAGATCTCCAAAATCCAAAAAGTTTTCACAAGAAAAGACTTAGAGACACCTTAATTAAATTAATTAGCCAATAATTAAAAAGTTCCTAAGTATAACTTAGGAAAATTGTTTAATTAAAGGTAATTAATTAAGGAAGTTTGATTTTTTCCCTAGAGGCTTCTATTGATGATGTCAAATTGATCTTAGCCATCGGTTGAGATTTAATCATGGCCACTGAGATTCCAACGAGAGATTATAATAGCAGGTCGAAGGGTTTGGAGAAGACACAGCGTATGAGTTGAACAATTTTACTACCCAATTGTAGGTATTCAGTACGGGCGCAGTTGAAGCTAAGGAAAGCATCAAAATAAGGGTTTCAACAAAGATTTGAGAGCAGGATTCCGGAAGAACCTTCCACGGTATTTTCCAGTGTCTGGGAGACAGGAAAGAGGAGGTTGAATTCATTTGCAAAGGAACATACAATAGTGCAAGTTAGCCATATTTCCCAATGTGAGTTGCCAAAGGAGCCACGTTTCAATTGTCATTTTCCATATTAGTGTCCCGGAGGCAGAGCGAGTGCATTTCAGAGGCAAAGGGAGGCAGGACAACTTGCGTGGAGGTGATTCGAGGGTTGTGTGATTTCCTCTCAGCCAAATCCGCACATTCCAACAAGTGCTGCGAATTCCAGGTGGTGTGAGTGGCTAGGAGATACCAATTCGATTGCAAAAAGAGACAATGGTGTCTTCTAGCTTATATTTCTAGTATTAGCCAGAGCTTTGCCAATAAGAGGCAAGCAAATTATTGTACTCTTGAATTGTTGAAGGATTTATAATACTAAAACCCTCATATGTTCCATTGGATTTCCCTTCAGGGTTTTTTTAGGGACAATTGTCCAAAAAGAACGATGTCAATTTTTATGTGTGCATCTATTTCTCGGTTCAAGTTCTATATTCCACAACACTTTTATTGTGAAGATTGCGACAGTGAATTTATATTTATTTGTCGAATAATAATTGAGAAGACAAATAAATTGCTAATAGTTAGAAGACAGATATCTTCTTTATTGCATTCACGGAAATTTCAAATGGTATCGGAGCAAAAAATATCAGACCAAGGGCTCTAGAGTGAAGACAGCAAGGGTTGTGTAGTTCAAGGGAGATTTAAAGCACAGTACCAAATCTACGCAAGCCTAGCTAGGCAGTGCAAATTGCAAGGAGGCAGAAAAGTGTGAAGTCCAGGTCGGAGGAAAAGTTTGATTTTTATCAAAGTAGTAGCAACAGGCAGTGAGGATTTTCGGATCTATTTTCTAGTGAGTACATCAGAGATCTGCAGAGCAGATCTAGTGCATAGATTTGCAGCATAGGGTTTTGCAGAAACAGATCTGTGCAGGGAAAGGAAGAGAAAGCACACGAGGATTTCATTCTCCAATATTTTCAATATCAAAGAAGGTTGATTTAACTGCATAAAAGGGGTCAAAACAAGCAGATCAAATTACTCAGTTCGCAAATATAAAGCAATAAATTCATTTCCAGTTAACGAATCTATTTGCTGGAGGAAGCGCTAATAGCTTCAAAAGACAGAGGGAGGTAGTATATTAGGTGGAACGAATTACGGAAGCATGCAGTATCTAATGCGAACTGCACACAGGAGTGTGAGCTTGCAGAAGAAGGCCGAGTCAATTTTTGAAGAGGAAACTTAATGTTTCCAGAGTGATTTGTTGATTAGAAAAGTGATGTAAAGTTCGCCAGTTTTTTAGTTTCGCAGTTTTCAAAAGAGATGGTTGCCAAAATTTTCATAGATCAGGACAGCTTGGATGGAACCTCCAACTTTGGCATCTGGAAGGCCAAGGTGTTATTCCTTTTGGATGAGCATGGTCTGAAGGAGTTTGTGACAACAGTTATAACTATAATAGTAGATCCTATCTTGTTACATGGTTACAAGAAGGACATGGCCAAGGACACGAGCATGGTCTTGTTACCCACCATTTGTGGGTGACCCCATAGGAGAATTTTTCTACTAGACTTGTCCTTAGTCGACAGCCAGTAGCCCCTTGAATCCACCAATGCATCTAATGTTATGCCAGATGTCTCCGCTCCATGAGCCAATCATATGTCCCCTCGCCCATCTATCGAGATCGTATGTTTGAAGGTGGGAATCCCAAAGGTATGATTTTTCATTATGTAATTGGGTGCTTATGCTTGTTTTTCTTAGCACGCTTGGGTATGGATTACTAAGTGACTTGGAAGGAGGAAGGGCTCTGATTGTAGTCTTCTTCCCTTACCTCAGCAAAGGGGTTAATCCTCAACCCTAGTCCGACAGGGTCTCCCCTACTAGCTTACAGCTTTAGGATAGGCACTACTTGGGAAACCCTGATTTTGGTAGCTTGGTCCCATTTTCCCGTTCCACATTTTTCACGCCCTCCGCACATTGCATGCCATATTTCATCATCTTCCCTCTCTGGATCCACATGACCATTGGATCCACAAGGCTCTAGTATTGCCCTCCCCTTGTCCACATGTCTAGGTCGGGCCTAGAAAAATGCCCCGGAGGTTGATGCAACTAAAAAAAAATAGATAAAAGCATAATATGGCCACATACAATAAGAAATCTACCACAAAATTCAAAAGATGGTCGGGAGAATAAAACTTAGCACGTGGGCAAAAGCCAAACATGATCTCTACCCCCTATCATTATGGTCATCACCCTAGTTCCTAAGGCCCCTAAGAGTGACCCCTGCATCATTTATGAGCCCACGTATGTCCCAACCCCTAATGGGTAATGAACTAACCCACCGTATGGGGTAATCACTGCTATATCATACACATCATGCTCTCATCCCCTGGAGCTCTAAGCAGTAAAATAAAAGAAAAATCAATAAAAGGCAAAGGGCAAATGAAGAAGGGTGGAAAAACAAAGTTACGGATAACTCATGTACGATGATTGCTTCCTACTACATCCATACACCCAAATATGTGGACATCCTTCATCATTACCACCCTTGACTCCATGTCATTTGGCCTTGAGACCCATGTGTCTCCATCCACCTCATCATTATCCACATAACACCAACCACTTGAAGGATGTACCTTTTACATGTCCTTCCCTTTAGGGGTTGGGAACACCTAATTGGGTGGTTTATTAACTACTCCTACCAAGGGATGTAACACCATTACATGCTCAAAGCCCCAAATCTGGAAGGGAATCCCACTATGAAGTGTCCATATATGCCCCTGATTAACGAGCTTATTCATTCAATTGCACTAATGAATTATTGTATCTGAAAGTGAGGAGACGCATTAGATCTTATGCAGGATTGGCAAGTGGTTTCACTTTGGGCTTGGCCTACCTATACAACACCAAAGGATCATATTTACACTTGTAGGGAAAGCATTGAGAGCCATGGGTTTCCATCATGTGACAAAGCATTATCTCATTCCATGGGCAACCTCAACACCTTTAGCAGTTATTCATTGCCCACATTATATGCGAGATGATGCACTTGGACCAGTAATGCCCTCAGCTAGCTTTGCATTGTATAAAGGGTTTGGCAGCTGATCCGAGGCCCAGAGGAGGTTTGTCTCATCCTTGAGACATGGGAGGGAAAGCACCATCTTCCATGCCCTCATTTGAAGCAATCTATAGGCTAATTTTACACCAAGTGTCCCATGAGACCACTACTTGTGCCCCAGAGCATCTTCGGAGCACCACATGATGTTTTACTTGGAGATCAAGAGGCCAACCCCTTGACCATCATTCACAGAGCCCTCTTCTTCATCATGGCACCATGAGGAATTGATTAGGCCTTCAAGTGACCCTCCTACGCCACTGCTTCATCATTTGGGCTTCATTTTGGATGGTTTATTCTACACTTACGAGCTATTTGGTGGGCTTATCACCAAAGTGATGTTATTTTGCACATTAAAATATTTTTAGGGGCATCTTAGGCTAATTCGAACTCTTAGAGGCTCATATAAATAAAGTAGAGCCTCATTTGTATCAAATATCATCATCACACTTGGATCTAATTCTCTTAAGGACTTTAGAACTTTTCTCTTAATTATCTATTGGATGTCTCTTGATGCATTTTGATATTTTTGGAGCTGAAAATTCGTTCTCTCTTGGAGCCATCTTCTTGATCTTGGATTGGATATATCTATTGTTATCTTGTAAGTAATCTTGTTGAAGATTTTTGAATGAGAAATGCCTAATGTGTGGAAATTTTGTAACTAGCTCTTTCTTTTGTGCCCTAATTATTGAATATTATTGTAAAGGATTGTTAGATTGCAAATTTGTGCATGTTACTAATTGATAACAAGTAGATGAATGTTCCTAGTGGATTAAAACTTGTTTTCCTTCCATGAAAATCCATAGGTCTTGGGTGGGTAAATGTTAAAGAGTGCTTGCTAGGGCATCACCTTTTAGCCTCCTTAAAGACAATTTCGGCCAAATTTCGAATCACATAGACTCCACATCCCAAGGATAAGGCATTGATCCAAGTAAATTTGGTGAACACCCCTTTTTCCCTTCTCTTATTCACCTTTCCTAAAATTTCGGCCCTTACCTTGGACAAGCTACTGCATTGGTGTTTCCCCTAGCTCTCCTCCAAATTTGAGACAATTCCCGCAGTTGGATTGTGAGAAATCTCAAGCCTTAGTTACATTCATGTAAATCATCTTGAACATCTTGGTAAGAGGTCTTCTTGAGGGTTTTGCATATAGTATTCAATGGAATAAATCATTCAAAACCCTTTCCCTACACTACCTTGACCTAGCGAGCTCCTTGGAGGGTCTCCTCCCAGGATTATTCATAAACCCTACATCTCATGTGGTCCCATTCTAGGTCTTTCTCAAGCATAATGAAAGCTTGTATAAAGGCATATAATCATCTTACAAAGCATGTTGAGAGGTCCTTATCATCTTTGGAGCCTTCACCTTAGGCATCCTTCTCATTATTGAATATCATTAACCCTAGGTCTAGGTCTCCTCATAGGTCTTTCTTAGAGAGCCTTTTGCTTCTCGTGAAGCACTAAGCCTTTATTTGAGCCATTCATTTGAATGGGCCTTGGGAATCACATCATTCCTAGTCATTGATTCTATTATTGATTGTGATTTCCCTCATATCAAGACTCCTCCCAATGATGAAAGTCCATAAAGAGCTGGGGACACTAACAGACATAACAGTGGGTCTTTGTCCCATTGTTGTCATTTGGTCTAGTAGTTGTGTGGCAACATTTTTGGCGTCATTGCCAACGAGGAAGCAATTCTACCTCCTTGGTCTAATGTTTGAAGAGGTGATCCTTCGGCAACAATATACACCCTCTTCTGGCGACTCCATTGGAAGAATGAAGCCCTAGTTCTCCATGGAACTTCAAAGTCAATGCTTGTAGGGTGAAGCAAGCATCTCTCAAGGCATTTCAAGATCACCCTAGTGACTCCATATTTCAAATCTTATAAAAATTTGCATGGCATAAATGGCTCACTAGAAAGGCATGTTTTATATGTTTCAAGATGACAATCCTCGATCCAGTGATCATGATGCCATTAGTAGCCAAGAGGAGTTTGATGCCCCTGTCAATGAATCTCTTGGGAGCCATGAAATTGAGAAGCCTCCCCAAAGCCCTGAAAGGGAGTTATGGTTCTTCCCAAGATATGAAGATCGTATTCCACCTTGTTCCTACCTTGATAATCGAGATCATGTGATTGTGGATGTGTATGAGCAATCTATCTCTTCATGCCATAAGGAGGATATGCCCAATATTGCTATTCATCGAAAGTTTATGAGCTTTGTCATCGATTACTCCATATTCTCGTTGCAAGAAAGGTTGCACGAGTTGGATTCCTCTTTTCCCTCCTCATCCATAATCATTGATGCATGGTCCTCAAATGCCCCCCCCCCCGCCACCCCGTCCACCCTTAGCATTCATCGAGGAAATATTGCAACGGGAAATGTGATACTTGGGTCCCCTGCCTTATGATGGTTCATAAGGGAAAGTGTTTTTATATTGATCTAATAGTATGTTGGTTACATTGGCTCTATGATTACACTTACAACTCGCATGACGTAGTATGCATGTTAGAGTAGGATGCATTGCATATTAACTTGGCATAGCTACTATCACCATATCGTGTTCTCATGCTAGATTAGATGCATATTAACTTGCATATAGAGTAGATTTTATTTCCTGTATGGTTTTATTATTATTTCATGAAAACATGGGTGATCAAAGTACACCCGGGCTAGATGCTTCCAATGTTTGTTTGAGACATGCAAGATAAAAGGTTTGCGGTCCCAAGCGATTTTTGGTGTTCTCATGACCTCCCAGTTCGAGTACATGGTTAGTGCACTCCACAAAGAGCGCATGTCCCACTTGGAGCCAAATATTACCCACCACCTGTAGGTGACCCCATAGGCGATTTTTTCTCCCAAATTTTTCTTCAGTCGACAACCAATAGCCCTTTCACAACCACCAGTGTAGTCAATGTTGTACCAGATGTCTCCGCTCCCTAAGCTGGTCATATGTCCCCTCGCCCACCTGTCAAGATCACATGTTTGAAAGTGGGCCCATCCAATCCTAAAGGTATGATTTTTCATTATGTAATTGGGTGCTTGTGCTTGTTTTTCTTGGAGCCCTTAACAGTAAAAGAAAAGAAAAATCAATAAAAGGCCAAAGGCAAATGATGAACCATGGAAAAACAAAGGTCGAGGTAACTCGAGTACCATGATTGCTCCCTCCTACACTCATACACCCAAACATGTGGACATCCCTCATCATTACCACCCTTGAGCCCATGTCATTTGGCCTTAAGACCAATGTGTCCCCATCCACGTCATCATTATCCACATGACACCTAGCACTTGAAGGATGTACCATTTACATGTCCTTCCCTTTAGGGGCTGGGAACACCTAATTGGGTGGTTTATTAACTACTCCTACCAAGGGATGAAACACCATTACATGCACAAAGCCCCAAATCTAGAAAGGAAGCCCACTATGAAGTGTCCATTTTTGCCCCTGATTAACGAGCTTATTCACTCAATTGCACTAATGAATTATTGTATATGAAGGTGAGGATACGCATTGGATCTTATACAGGATTGGCAGGTGGTTTCACGTTGGGCTTGGCCTCCCTATACAGAATCCAAACCCACCAAAGGATCATATTGACACTTGTAGGGGAAGCATTGAGAGCCATGGGTTTCCATCATGTGACAGAGCATTATCTCATGCCATGGGCAGCCTCAGCACCTTTAGCAGCTTGTTCACCTTTATGCACTTGGACCAGCAATGCCCCCAGCCAGCTTTGCATTGTATACAGGGTTTGGCAGCTGATCCAAGGCCCAAAGGAGGTCTGTCTCATCCTTGAGACATGGGAGGGAAAGCACCATCTTCCATGCCCTCATTTGTTTTAGAAAATCATAGAGGCAAAAATATTTTCTTATCTTGATAATTACTTGCGATGTATTTGAATTCTTATTAACTTCTTTTATGTCTTCTTTTATCCTTTTATCATCAAGCAACTATCAAAACCAAAGACATGACAATCAAGACAACAAATAACACAGTGTGTAGACTCTCAGCAAGGGAAAAACACCTTTCCTAGGGGAAAACAAAACTAAAATTCTCTTCTTATCTTCAAGAACCAATTCAACTAAGACAACCACGACCCTTAGACCAACAATAAAACCTCCTTCAATCCACCAAGTCAGCCTTCCAAGATAGACTAGTTAAAGTCTAGTCAACAACAACAACATCGAAGTCAAAGTCTCTAGAATTGAGGTCTCGGCCTCGCCACTACTTTTGAAATTTTCATCCTATAGCAGTTTGGACCTACAATAAGATTAATTCCCCACTGCAACTCGTGAATGTGACAAAAAACAGAGAGAAATTTGGCTCCTTTTGCTTGACAAGTGTTTCTTCCTTCTTTGATATAGTTCTTCTTTACTTTCTTTTTCAGTAGAAAAAACAACTTTCATTCAATAAAATAAAAAATGTTACATCTACAGAGTTCTTTGACACTTACTAAATTCAGAAGCAGATTAGTCTGGTAACCAAAATAAATACAAAGTTAAAGCAAGGTCAGAATTCCAACTCTAAAAATATCAAAGAGATATAGAACAGTTGGTGAAGGAGCACGCTGTTAAGGCGCTCCATATGCAAAGGTCACCGGTTCTAGTCTCGCCGATACCAAAAAATCCAGCATGGTTTCCGCTGGTGCGGCTCAGGCCGGGTGCGATCCCCGGGTGACTTTGACGGCTTAGATGCCCCTGAGTCGTGGCCTCTCAGCCAGAGGGTAAGAGTGATTTTCAGGATTCACCCACTTATCAACAAAAAAAAAAGAATTCCAACTCGAAAAATCAAAAACCAGAGAAAGCATTTTCAAAGACCCAAGAAACCATCAAGTTAGCCATCAAAATTCCAATGCCAATCAAAAATAAAACAGAGCATCTCAACCATTTTGCGTTAGGAAGCAAATAAAAGAAACCTTCCATCAAGTGAAAGCAAAGGATCTAGAGTTAGTGACTGATCCCTAATCAAGGCATTTGAACTTGATATGTCCAGGGAAGAAAAAGATCCCCCTTTTGGAAAAAGTTCTTCTTTACTTGCAATGATATAAATCTCCCTTTCTAGGATCCTCGCACTTTTTCCTTCTCTTTGAATTGTAGATCGAATCTCACTTGGATGGATGCCATACTAGGTTGAAGATGTTGGTTATATATAGTCTTCAAGGGTGTTTGAATCCCTTCAATGAGGCCAGCTTGCTAGAAGATGAGGCCAACTTGGTGGAGGAGGTACAAATGACTATTTTGACACAAAAATGAATTACTTTCTCTGACATAAGAAGCCCAAGAAGGGTCTAATACATGATGACAAAGACCTTGACTCATGACATAAGCCTAGAAGCGCTCAATGGATTCTTTGATCTATAGACATAACAAATTGAGCAACAAACCCATGCTTATAAAAATATTTTTTTTGGTTTGACCTTTATAATGATTTTCTTTTCTTCTCTTTACAAATAGATAAGAATTACATCATGTCATGAGCCAAACAACAATTATGAAGACCGAAAATAGTTATATTTTCCAACAATTTGGAGCAATCTATAGGCTTATTTTACACCAGGAGACCCATGAGACCACTACTTGTGCGTCAGAGCCACTTTGGAGAACCAGATGACGTTTTACTTGGAGATCAATGGGCCACCCTTGTGACCATCATTCATGGATCCCTCTTCTTCATCATGGCATCTTGAGGACTCAATTAGGCCTTTCAATGGCCCTCCTATACCATTGCTTCATCATTTCGACTTCATTTTGGATGGCTTATTCTACACTATGAGCTATTTGGTGGGCTTGTCACCAAAGTGATGTTATTTTGCACATTAAAATATTTGTAGGGGCATCTTAGGCTAATTCAAACTCTTAGAGGCGCATATAAATAAAGTATAGCCTCATTTGAATCAATATCATCATTACACATGGATCTAATTCTCTTAAGGAATTTAGCACTTTTCTCTTGGTTGTCTATTGGAGATCTCCTGATGCATTTAGATATCTTTGGAGCTGACATTTTGTTGTCTTTGAGCCATCTTCTTGATCTTGGATTGCATATATCTATTGTTATCATGTAAGTAATCTTGTTGAAGACTTTTGCATGAGAAATGTCTAATGTGTGGAAATTTTGTAACTAGCTCTTTCTTTTGTGCCCTAAAAATTGAATATTATTGTAAAGGATTGTTAGATTGAAAATTTGTGCATGTTACTCATTGATAACAAGTAGATGAATGTTCCTAGTGGAGTAAAACTTGTTTTTCTTTCATGAAAATTAATAGATTTTAGGTGGGTAAATGTTAAAGAGAGCTTGCTAGGGCATCACTTTTTAGCCTCCTTAAAGACAATTTCGGCCAAATTTCGAATCACATAGACTCCATAGCCCAATGATACGGCATTGATCCAAGTAAATTTGGTGATCACCCTTCTTCCCTTCTCATTTTCACCTTTCCTAAAATTTTGACCCTTACCTTTGACGGCCAACTAGGGCCTCCTGCAATTTGCATTAGAGAGAATCTCTTGCAAAAACTGCTTAGGCAGGCTACTGCATTGGTGTTTCCCCTAGCTCTCCTCTAAATTTGAGGCAATTCCCACAGTTGGATTGTGAGAAATCTCAAGCCCTAGTTGCATTCAAGGAAATCATCTTGAACATCTTGGTAAAAGGTCTTCTTGAGGGTTTTGCACATAGTATTCGATGGAATAAATCATTCCAAACCCTTTCCCTACACTACCTTGACCTAGTGAGCTCCTTGGAGAGTCTCCTCCTAGGATTATTCATAAACCCTAGGTCTCATGTGGTCCCATTCTAGGTCTTTCTCAAGCATAGCAAAAGCTTATACAAAGGCATATAATCATCTTACAAAGCATCTTGAGAGGTCCTTATCATCTTTGGAGCCTTCACCTTAGGCATCCTTCTCATTATTGAATATCATTAACCTTAGGTCTAGGTCTCCTCATAGGTCTTTCTTGGAGAGCCTTTTGCTTCTCTTGAAGCACTAAGCCTTTATTTGAGCCTTTCATTTGAATGGGCCTTGGGAATCACATCATTGCTATTCATTGATTCTATTATTAATGGCAATTTCCCTCATATCCGGACTCCTCCCATCGATGAAAGTCCATAAAGAGCAGGGGACACTGACTGAGGTGACAGTGGGTCTTTGTCCCATTGTTGTCATTTGGTCTAGTAGTTGTCCCTTAGGTACCCATCTTAGGACACCTACTAGATTGTGTGGCAACAAGTCCCAGACAAAGTTCAAGATCATATCGTCTTGCATATTGCAGAGAAGGAAACTGCAAAGGAGATGTGGGATGCCATCAGCAAGTTGTGACCAAGATCCTTCCAAGAGTCAGAAGATGTTCCTCAAGGAGAAGTTGAGGATGGTCAAATGGCAAAAGAGTGAGAATGTAACATCCTATCTCACCAGGATTCAAGGTGTCATAGATGAACTTGTAGCTGGAGAGAAGCCAGCAGAGGATAAACTACTGTGTACATCTCTAAACAGGTTTACCAAGGAATGGCGAACCTTCGTTCAAGTGATCACTAGACGGGATAAGCTACTAGATTGGGAACGCCTATGACGTGACTTCACTCAGGAGGAGTTGAGGCTCGGTCTCGTAGATAGTACTACCAGCAATAGTGGCAAGGGACCAAAGGTGGAGAAGGAGGAAAATGTCGCTCTTGCAAGGAAGGGAAAAGGGAAGAACGGTTTGAGCTAGGGACAAGACTCTAAGGGAGACAAGAAGAAGAAGAAGGAGCGGTTGAAGGTCAAGTGCTTTGGATGTGGTGAACTTGGTGACTACGTTAGCCAATGTCTAAAGAGGAAGAAGGACAAGAAGTTGAAGCACACAGAAGCTTCGACGGAGATTGATGACTTGTCTTCTAGGTTGGAGGATGAGTTCACTATGTTTGCAGCATTATCCTCAGATGGGCAAGGATTGTGATACTCCAATATTCCAAAACGGGCAGGGTCCGAGGGAGTAGCAGCAGGAAGTCTAGATCTAGCCAAGGAGGGCTTGATCAGTAGATCAGATCCAGTTGTTATGATTTTTCAGTTGGATCATCACCTTTCCTACAGGAGCCCACGAGTAAAGTAGCAGGAGGATCGAAATGTCAGCAAGGCGTAGTTAGATTCTCGAGAGGCAATGCAGAGCGAATTAGGCGCAGTCAAAAACTTGAGATATAGGTGTAGATCCAGTTACAGTGACTCAATAGATCTGTGAAAGATCGGTACACACAGTTGCAGTGGTTGCAGCAGTGCAGAGGCATCAACAGTGTGAGATCAGAGTATGCGCAGTAGCATGGTGGATAATGACTGCCAGGGTATTTTCTTCACAATGATTTCTAGTGACAAGGAGTCAGATCAGCTTGAAGATGTGAAGGAAGGAGGTATCACAGACGTCAGACACTAACAGCGTGGATCAATCCGGCTACAGCATGTTTCCACAAACTAGTAAGTGGTTGACATACTAACGAAGGCCCTGGGGAGGGCAGAGTTCATCTACTTCAAAGAATAGATGGGTATAGTGAAGAACACCTTCCTCGCAAGACGAAGTGTTAGTTTTTAGATATCGTAGCAATGAGCAAGTGTTCTAGTCTCATATTGTGTCTAAGAGGCTAAGGAACACGATATCTCCAAAACCCATAAAAGATTCCACAAGAAAAGACTTGGAGACATCTTATTTAAATTAATTAGCCAATAGTTAAAAAGTTCCTAGGTCTAACTTAGGAAAATTGGTTAATTAAAGGTAATTAATTAAGGAAATTTGATTTTTACTCTAGAGGATTATAGTAATGAAGACAAATTGATCTTAGCCATTGGTTGAGATGTAATCGTGGTCGTTGAGACTCCAATGAGAGATTATAAGAGAAGATCGAAGGGTTTGCAACTTTGGAGAAGACAGAGTGTGTGAATTGAGCAGTTCAACTACCTAGTTGCAGGTATTCAGCAAGGGCGCAGTTAAGGCTAGGGAAAGCATCAAAGCAAGGGTTTCAATGGATATTTGAGAACAAGAGTCTGTAGGAATTTTCCTCAGTGTTTTCCAGTGTCCGGGAGACAAGAAAGAGGAGGTTGAATTCATCAGCAAAAGAGGCCAAATACAGTAGTGCGAGTTATCGGAGGAGCTATGTTTCCGTTTCCAAAGGTCGGATCAGTGTCCCTGAGGCAAAGCGAGTGGGTTTCAGAGGCATAGAGAGGTATGACAACTTTCCTAGAGGTGATTCCAAGGTTGTACAATTTATTCTCAGCCAGATTTGCGCATTCCAACAGGAAGCGTGAATTGTAGGAGGAGATGCAAGTGGCTAGGAGAGGCCAATTCGAATGCAGAAGGAGACAAGGGTGTCTTCTAGATATTTTTCTAGTATTAGCCGGAGCTTTGCCAGTAAGAGGCATACAGATTATTGTACTCTTGAATTGCTGAAGAATTTATAATGATAAAAACCTCATCTGCTGCACTGGTTTTCTCTTCAGGGTTTTACAAAGGACAATTGTCCAAAAATAATGGTGTCAATTTTTATGTGTATGTGCATCTATTTCTCAGTTCCAATGTTATATTCCATAGCATTTTTATTTTGAAGATTGCAAAAGTGAATTTATCGTTATTTGTTGAATAATAATTCAAAAGACAAATAAATTGTTAATAGTTAGAAGATAAATATCTAGTTTGTTGCATTAATGGAAATTTCACAGTTTGGCCTATAAGAAAACCCTTCTTAGGTTAGGAAGCCCCTTCCTTAGCCTTAAAGCAAGAGGCAAGGCCACCAAGGTAAAAGTAGTTGGCTTGCTTGATAGTTGCTCCTTGGTTCTCCCACTAGGATTAGGACTATTACTTTTAGGCAAGAGTTTGAGTTGCAACAGGCATTAAGGGCACTCTTCTCTTCACTCATCTCATTTTACAGGAGTCGAGTTCATCAGGTAGCTCATCTTATCTTATAGCATGCACCCAAGTTTTCTCCCAAAATGTAATTCATAGGTTGTGGACAAAGAAGAGTTGACATGGACTTTGTACCAAAGATGTTTTTATAGCAGTATAGACCTACGATCCTGTGTCTTGTTATATTAGTGCCCATGGTCTACAAGACTCCCTTAAGAAAGCACAAAAGAAATACCATAAAAACAACCACAAGGGATGCTCAGCAATGTAGTCATAACTACCAGACCAAAAGGCTATGTTCCAATATGAACAGAACCTTTTCTCTTTACTGCCTCTTTGTGACATTTACACTAAAGAAACAATAAAAACAAACATGGAAATCCAAATATACCTGTCGAAACAATACCCAAGTATAGCATGTATCATGAATAGTTTGTGTGATACCCAAGATTCGCCATGTTGATTTCAAAAGCTCCATGATTTCTTCTAATTCCTAGTAAATAGGAGAAAACAATGAAGTATAAATAAGAACAACGAACAGTGATGATGGAAGTTGTAGATATATTAGAAATACTGAACTAACAACATCCTAAAAGAAAGATAGGTGATGACAAATTTGCTTTCCATAACCTACGTAACCACCATTCACATTAAAACAAGCAGCAAGCTGATGAACAAACCTCAATAAACTTGCCCTCATCCAATGTGTCAAACACACTATATAAAAGCTTCTCATAAAGTCGAACGTTTAAATGATAACCATCTGCCCAGTGACAGACTTCCCCTGTTATATCACCTCGTGCAGGCCTCTCTGCAAGGGCAAGAGCAACTTCTCTCATAGCTTTTAAAGATTCTGTACGCTGAGTTACACCTGCTGGAGAAGGAAGACCCTAGAAGAACAAGAAAACAGATGTAAATTCTGAACCAAGCATTGGAGAAACCTCTAAATGATGTATCCGGTAGAACAATCAAGTGTCAACAAAGAAATCCTTCAAGGTAAAACTAAAATGACATATGCCTTGTCTACCTGGCTCGATAAATGTTACCTTACATGACTGGAGAACGACGCACATTTGACACCAACAATTCTAACACAATAAATAAATCCTTTGGCTGCACTGAAATACAATTAAAGGATGTGTTACCTCTCACAAGCATGTACCTCAGCTTCTTCAATCTTTATTAGGAGGACTCTCAATTCAGTTGCAATTCTTTCAGATGTATCAAGACGAACAGCAGGGTGATTCAGAAGTCCTTCTTCTAGCATATTTAGCTGACACATATGGAAAGTAAGCAAATATTAAATAAAATAAAGCAAGAGATGAGCATCAAAGAGTGGTGATATTCCTGATACAAAATGTTGTGAGGATTCATCACCTGCCGCTTTTGCCACCGCAAATATGTTTTTTTGTCAGAGAAATCAGACTGTGACAGAAAACACAAAAGTTCCAGAGGAACCAAGAGAGTGTCCATCCGTTTGCCCACTCTACCCATAGCAGCATGGAGCAAACCTTCTCTTGTTCTCCTATCACTGGCTTCAGAAATCTGAAATAAAGGAATGCAAAAGAAATGTGTTCATGAATCAGAAGAATTTATTTGAGTTTCACTTCATAACACGTAACATAATCCCAACATAGCATATGAGGTCCTGCAAGCAGACAGATAAGTTATTACAAAATGGAACAACTGTTGCAAAAAATAGTGGAAAAAATGCCATTTGTTTCCTTTTCTGGCCCCAGCCAAAGTCTTTTTTCTTGTGCCAACTGTGTTTACAATCTAGAAAACCAAAATTTAAACACGATATGAATTCCATCCATGTTTAAAATAGATGTGTTCCTTGTATGCTATAAAACAAGCAAAATATATAAACACCAATAATGGGTTCCTTGTAGGTTGAGTATCTCCATTGGTAGGCATAAAGGAGGAGAAGCAGCCGAGTGTTTAACAGAAGTTGCAGTTAAGGAAATGGACAGTCCTCTATGGACTGTATTTTTGGGCTAAAAAAGAATTAGACTTAGTTATAAAACTGCTATATCCACTTAACTAAGTTCATGCAACCAAGTGGCAAACAAGATGCATTTGAAAATGAAATCACAAATTTACACAAGCAATTTCATCGCAATAATAAACTTTTCAGCATGAAAGATCATAATTCTCACTCCAACCTTTTAATTAATAAGTATAATCATAATGTGTGGAGCTTCAACAATTGGAGTCCACAATAAGGATGTATGAACCAACTAGCACCAACTATATGGAATAGTGCCACTCTGACCATGTAAAGAGACAAAATCACCTATGTGTTCAACATGGGAAGGTGCAAACACAAATAGTTTGGGTGACTTTGTATGGAGCCAAGGTAATGGATGAAACTGCTAAAATAGCTTCATGTGACAAAGGTAGGGCATAATAACAACTTCATCCATTAAAGTAGGGTTAGAATATTCCCGCAATTTTTTGTGGGGCAGGGGTTGGTGCTAGAAGTCCATGGACCTGTTGCTGCCTCGCTTACACACCTAAATTAATGTGGGGAAAATCCTCAACCCCACTAGATGTGGCCTTGGTGGCAAAGCTCAGAGAAGGGGTTGTCACCTAATCCCAACTCTCTCTATCTAGGCTCTCTCCTAGCTAAAGCGAAGGGGGTTGGACTCTAAGGATGGTTTCTAAAGGAAGCTTGTTAAACTAACAAGTTCTAGGAGATTATTAGTAGATGAGTTAGAGCAACAACCATTCAACAAATTGAGATATGTAACTTGAAGCAATGAAATGAAGAATTTAGCAAGTACAAGTAAACATGAGCATTAACATCAAAATGTGAGTAAATCAGTATGATTCAACAATATAAATATCCTGCAAGGAAATGTAAGTAGACCAGTGCCTTATGACTTTAGTAGTGCAAGTTGTGATGCAGTAATATTTTGCAAGTAAAGATAGTATCCCAAAATGTGAAGTATTGCAAGATGTCCAAAGGAAATATACTCATTCACAAGTTTTAGGAAAGGAAATACTTGCGTAAATCAATGAAGTGGAAACTAAAAGATGCTAGAATCATAGTTTTTAAAACTGGCCTAGCTAACCGGTTACCGATCTAACCGGCCAGTCAACAAGGCCACCGGTTGGAACCGGCTGAAAAACCTGGTTAAGGAGGCGTTGTGGTGAGAATTTGGCCCTAACCGGCCGGTTTAGGATAGAACCGGCCGATTTGTAGCAAACCAGCCTGTTCTATCCTAAACCGGCCGATTACCTGCCATGCCCACAGAGGACCCACAATGCGGCTTTTCCAAGGTAGTTTAGGGATTTTGGAGGGAAATTAAGGGTGCTTTCCCTCCAAAAACGCCCTCTCCAAGCCTTTAAAAGGCCCCTCTCCCTCTCATTTGTCTCACACATCTGATTTGGAGTGTTTATGAGTGTTTGTGAGTTTGCTTGGGAGCTTGGAGAGTGTTGAGTTTTTGCTGGAGTAGTGACAGACAATATTGATCCAACATCAGAATGGGTGGAGGAGACTGAAGATCCTATGTTTGAGGCTGATTTTGATATCGACATGGCTTTAGCGGGGGATGAAGCAGATTTTGTGTCAGTATCAGAACCACGATCAATAGCGGCATCAAGAAAAGGCAAAGAACCAATGGAAGGCACTAGCCGTGTAGGTCAACAAACTTGTGGTTCCATTAGGTCCACTTCTATTGTTATTGGTGGCATTGCTACTGAGGTTGCAGATCAAGCTGAGGCATATCCTCAGACTTTGAACCAAATGATGTCTATGTAGCTCTTGATGATGATCCTGTGGCTAGTAGTGGTGATGAACTTGATGATTAACCATGTGTACACTGTAGACTTGTAGTAGGCCAATGGCCTCATAGCTTGCAGCATTGTTTTTGGTCTTTATAGGCCATTTAAAGCCTCATTGCTTATGTATTTTGCTATTTTATCGATGATATGTATTGCACTCGGTGTCATTTTGATATATTCACCTTTACATGGTATATAAATGAGCAAACTTTGCATATTTTGTCTCTACTGGCTTGGAATCATAGTTTTAAATCTTAAAAATAGTTTTGTTTCATTAAAAATTAATTATTTAATGTATTTTTCTAAAACCAGTTCGTTTAGACCAAACCAGTCCCGGTTAGACCGGTTGCGATCAGTAAACCGGTTCATTAGGTGGACCGGTTCCGGTTTTAAAAACATTGGCTAGAATATGGCTGCAAATTAAGTGTTAAAATCAGCAAATCAGCATGAGATATGGATCAACATTACATGTGAACAAGATCATGAAATTAAACCATGAACTTGAGAGCCAGAAAGAAGATACATATCAGCAAGAAGAACAAGTTATATCAGCTGCAAAATGAATTATAATCAGCTGCAAAATCAGATAAAAATTGCTCCCAAAAGACAAGATAAAGTGAGAAGATGAATTTCTTAAATTAACTGAAATGTTAGATCTATGGCATGTGAAAAGTGAAGATAAATTGCCGAAAACTAAGTCACCTTAAACAAAATTTCAGATCACATACATGCAAGGATCCTCTCCCAAGAGGGGTGGGATGCCAAGAGGATGATCCTCAAGCTCCCTCAAAGAAATTTTGTTAATTTATTAAAATGACAAAGCCTTCTAATGAAAAGAAGACTTGGATTTTTGAGGGGAGTTTACAAAGGGGCTCTAAGAGCAATCACTCCTCAAAATAAACTAAATATAAAGGAAGAACAATTACAAATGCCTCCAAAAAAGTACAATGACAAGTCCCCAAATGGGACACTATGCTTTCCTCAAAATGTATGATTCTCAACCAATGGGTTCTCAAAAGGAAGCTCCTTGTTATGGAAGCTGAGAGAGAGGAAAGTAGAGAAGAATTTTGACAAGAAAAGTTCCAATGATATGTTCTTGATCTTCAAACAATGCTCCTCAAAATGAAACCTTGCAATCCTCCTAGAGATCTACACAAGCTAAGAAAGAGAAATGTTGCACACATTTTGTCAAAGTTCCAAGGAAGTAGTGGTACCATATTTTTTCTTCAAAAGATCGATATCATCAGCGATCAGTTATTGAGTCATTGTAAACTCATTCTACAAGTTTGTAATGTAAATGATGCTAGTAAGACCATGTATGTATGTAACAACATAGGTACGCCTATTATTTTGGCGACAAATTTCATCCTAGGAGGTTTTTCGTCTCACTGATTCATCTATGTTTCTAAACACAGTTGATCGGCAGAGTTTTTCCCTCCAACCTCACCCCAATGCTAGGGTGGGATTTATCATCGAAGTCTTAAGAGAGTCCTAGTGTTTTAGTCAAGTCTTCAGTAAAAATGATTTGGGAATAATTTAAGCTAATTGGCTAAATTATTTTATTACAAGTCACTTGGTCTACTAGATCATATTGTGTCACAAAATTGGGAAAAAAAAATTGAGGGTCTATAACGAATAGGCATTCCCCCTTTGAGGGTTGAATTTTGTAAAATCTTATGTAAAAAATATTTTACTGCATGGTCTCTCAAACTTAGACACTATGGCTAAAATATTTAAGAGTGGAAAAATAATTAATCCCCTCAAGTGTCAATTAATTAATTGTTTTGGCAAAAATAAAAATTAATCCTAAACCAGAAAATTAATTAATTAGAGTCGAAAATAAATTGCTACAGAAATTAAATTTTCCAAGTGGAAAATTTCATGGGTCTTAAAGAAATTAATTTTTGGAAGTCCCGCATTGGAAATTTCAAAAAACTTGGACGTTTGGGCCTTGGTGGTCAAATCAAAGTCAATTTTTTGAGGAAATTCGATCAAAATAATTATTTTTGAGCTAATAAAAATTGGTTTAATGAGAAATTCGAAAACTCCTCACAAAATAATTATTTCGAAGGGCAGAGATTAAAAGATCATCAAAGATATATCAACGACCGAGATTATTTTGACGGTGATCAAGACAACCAGTCGTTATTTTCCACTTGGACGATTTATCTATAAATTAGAGCTCATTTGTGTCTCAAGCCAACTGATCTTTGGCTAATGTTACTTTGTAAAAGTTGATGTAAAGTTATTGACTCGCTGGGAACGTTTTGAATAATCATAATAAAAGTCTTTGGGGTGTAGTGGTCTCCTTGTTCTACTGATTTGTGGTATGTCCTGGGTACAGGCATTCATATATTATGCTTTAAATTTTTATTAAATTGTTATTTCATTTTAGATGATAAGAACATTCTATTGATAAGTTTTGGGTTTATCTTAGGTAATCCAATTCATTGTTGTTTTAACAGTTTATTCTTGAGAAATTATATAGTGTTTGCAAGTTCCCTAGCCCTTGGGCTCCAAGTTCACAAACTGTGGGCACAAGCCGACTATGTTTGGATCCTGAATATTTTATATGGTTTTCTAACTTCCTAAGGTTGTGGCTTGAAATTTATTTTTCGAAATACATCTAGCTATCGCCAAAATCTACAAACAAAAAAAATTCTCAAAATTTCTCTACGCATTGTACACTTGTATATTTTGTACATATAATTTTGTATAATAGATCTGTAAATTATTTTATTTTCTACCCCTTGTTTTGCAGCTAGAGTTTTTCTGAGGTTTTGGGATTTTTGAAATTTTGTATATATTGGGGTTTTGGGTTATTGTAAATTTATTTGTGCAGGTGAGATCAAAGGGAAAGAGTTGGATGAGAGTTAGAACTAGGGCCTTGAAGGTAAGATCTATTACCACTCAAACTAGCAGGTATCGTATAAGCAGATCCTAGAGGGGCAATTGAGAGGTCAAGGGCAACAATGGAGCAATAGCCCACTGTCACCTCAGCTAAAGCTCCCTACTCTTTACGAACTTTCAACGATGGGAGGAGACCCGGTATGAAGGGAATCACCTAGATAAATGAGTCAACAAACGGCAAGGAGTGATTCCTAAAGGCATATTCGCAAGGGAGACTCAAATTATGGTTTGCTTGCTTGAAAAGGAAGATGTAAGGCTCTAAGAAGGGCCAACGGGATTTCAAGGGCTAGGGTTTTGTAAAAGGGACATGTAATGGAGGGGGTAGTCCAAGAAATCTTTGTGGAAACTTGGATTCCAAGTGGTCCTTATGAAGTTGTCTTCAAGAGGTTATGAGACCACATGAGACCAAGTGGACACACAATTAGGTCAAGGGGGTGGAGTTAATCAATCAAGGGTATGCTTGACCTAATTGGGGAGGAGAAAGGGATCAAAGGAAGAGTCTTCAAAGAAGGTAATGCAATGACCCCTATGAGGCTACTAGCCTAAGGAAACCTAGGGCAAGAAATGGTCCTCGAGCTAAGGCTTACAATATCTCGAGATCCCAGCATTGGATTTGCTTCAAATTTGGAGGGCCTTTCAAACAAACTTCAACGCAAATGTGGACCAAAAATCAAAGTGATTGGATGGATAGGTTGTGAGATAATTGATTCCCTAGCTGATCTATGTAGGCTAGGCCTAGAAAAAAAGAGAAACGTGAGAAAATATGCTTTTAGGTGATCACCTATGGAGGATCAGTGCATAATCCTTTGGAGGAAAAGGATTCAAGATGATTCCAATGCTTGGAATGATTTCACTTGGTCAAGGAGGCCTTTACCACAATTTCGCATGGCAATTAGGGCATGAGACAATTGCTTCAAGGTCTTTATACTTTGATATATAATATGTGATGACTTATCGAGATAAAATTTTAACGAAATATCTCTAGGAGCATTCACTTATTCAAACATGGCTCATGACATGATGCAATGCTAATAAAAGACAAATTTCCAACCTTTCACAAAAGAAAAGCATCAAATTCAGCCTAGTATAGCGAAATTCCCCAACAACATGCATGTGACATAAAAAAAAGACAAAATAGCATTAAAAGAGCACTGACATGTGAGAACAAGTATATTCAATCATCATCATATGCCAATATAGAAGCTCCAAGACAAAAATGAAGAGATCCAAACATCAAAATTCATCCATCCATCCAATTTCGTCCTCCAAAAAGAATAGCAAAAATCCCACAAGAGAGAATGATCCAATCCAAGTGATGATGAGAGAATGAATCAACTCATCATCTATTTATACAATCTCTAATGAATTTGATTTAGCTTATTTTGGCCTCATTTAGCCCCTAGAATAAAATAATGTGCAAAATAACAAGCACTTTTGGTGAGAAGCCCACCAAACTCGCTCGATAATAAAGAAGTAAGACTCTCAAGAGGGTCAAATGATCACTAACATGTGCCGTTGGGCCTTAGAAGATGCCTAATGAAGTCCATAGGTGCCATAATGTGAAATAGGACTCCAAAAAAAGTGGACAAGGGGTTGTCCCCTTGTTCTCCAAGTAATAAACCTGTGGTGTTCCCAAATGGATGTGGGGCACACAAATGTCCTCATGGGTCTCCAAACGGATCGAAGATGCCTGTAGACCATCTGCAAGGGTTTGGATGATGATATAAGTGATGCCATATCATCATATAGATTCGGGACCATCTTCCAAGTGTATGGTAAAACTATGGAGCGAGCTGGGCATGGTGAACCCGGTGCATCTTCCTTGTCCAATAGGTGAACCACGAGCAATCTCTGAATGACTCTGTGTATCCATGGAATGCTATCTGTTGTTGTGGAGGCCCACAGCTCTCTACACATACCCTACATGTGCCAATGTAGCCCTTTATAGGGTTAGCACCCCGTATAGGGAAACCAAACCCAAAATGGAGACCATATGTCATCCTGCATAAGATCCAATGCGTCCTCTCGCCCTCTAGTACACGAAGTCATTAAAGAAATCAAGTAAAAGATTTTATAATCCATGGAAAACAGGTGGGCACTTCACAATGGCATGCCCTTCCATAGTGGGCTTTGGCATGTGCAAATGTCTCCAAGCTCAAAGGGGGGTTAATCAAGCGCCCTATTAGGTGGTTTTTGCTTCTAAAGGGGAGGGTATTTCCACGGTACCTCCTTCAAATGGTGGTGGCATGTGATAAAGTGATGGAACGAAGTAGGGGATTAAGGGGAAAACCTAGGTCATATGCCATGGTAAAAGAGTAGCTAATGAAAGGGAAGCCCATACTTGGGTAAATGATGTGCAGGTGGGAGCAATTGTGGTACATGAGTTACCCTAGCCTTGATCTTTCCACCCTTCTTCATATGTCTTTTTCATTTTATGATTTTCTTCGGTTAACTGCTCGGGGCTCAAGGGAATGAGAGCATGATGTGTAAAGTATAGCAGCGGATACCCCCTTTAAGGTGGAGCAGTTCATCGCCCACCAAGGGTTGGTGCAATCATGGGTTTGTGAATGATAGAGGAGGCTCATCTAGGGCCTATAGGAACCAGGGTGATGGCCATGGAAGGGGGTAGAGCTCATGTATTGGCTTTTGCCAACGTGCTAAATGTTTTTGTCCCGGCCATCTTTTGCATTTTGTGGTACAATTTCCTGTTCAATGGGGCTAATTATGCTATTCTATTTTCTTTTATTTTGCATCAACCTCCAGGCATCATTCTAGGCCCGATCCAAGGTGTGGGCAAAGGGGAGGGGGTGGCTGACCCTTTGTGGACCTAGGTGGGAGGAGAGATGAATGGGATTAGAACAAGCGAAAGGGGGATGATATATGTAGATCAGGGAGTGGAACCATGCAACCAAAATCAGGGTTTCCCATGTAGTACAATTTTTCTAAAGCCTAAAGGTCAGTAAAGATATCCCAAGGGAATAGGGTCCAAGGTTAACATCCAAAAGAGACCAAGGGGACAAGAGCACAGACCTAGTCCACTCTTTTTGCCAAATTCCCCCATTAATCCATGCCCAAGAGTTTCCATGATAAGTAAACTAAAATAATCAATCACCAAATGACAAGGCATACCTTTAGGTTTGGAAGGCCCACCTTCAAACATACGATCATGACAGATGGGTGAGGGACCACGTGGTTGGCTCAGCTGGCAAAGAAATGGCACAATGAGCTAAATGGTGGTTGCAAGGGGTTGTTAGTTGCTAGCTGAAGACCATCATTGGAGAAAAAATTTCTCCTAGGGATATCACTGAAAAAATGGCGGGTAAAAAGATCTAGCCTCTACAAATTTTTGCACGGCCAGCTACTAAAGAATTTTGCAGAAAAATTGAAGATCTAAGGCAAATTCAATTTTTGGCGAGGGTTTGCAATTTTTTTATTGTCTTCAGGCCCAGCATCCTCCTCCAAGCTAGTTGTCTACCCTTCTAGCCTCAACATCTAGCCTCCTTGGCCCTCTGGAAGACTTTCCCGGCCTCTAGAAGCTTAATCGATTTTTCCTCCACCCATATTGAATTGCTTTTCTAAAGCAACTACATTTTCTCACTAGGAATAACTCGTCCTCCTTGTTGCTGCTTCTCTGCATCTAGAAAAATTCCTATAAAATACTGTCTTTGCCCCTCACTGTCTCTGCTTCCTCACTGAAGCTCGAACTCTCCGGCAACTTGCTGTTGCTACTTTGGAAAATCGAATTCTCCAAGTGATTCCATTACCACATCGATCCTTTCTTATATCTTCTTGTTGGGACTCCAACGGCCAAGATTAAATCTGAATTGATGGCTCAGATCATTTTTGGATCGATCCGTGTGAGTTTCTAAATAATTCGCACCTTGACTTAATTAATTCGATTAATTAACCAGTTTTCCTAAGTTTAGACTTAGGAAACATTAAAAATTTGGTTAATAATCTAATTAAGTCATCTCTAGGTGGAATTTCCATAAACGATTTCTGGGTTTTGGAGATCTCATGTATTCTAGCCTCTCCACCAACTTTCGTGGCTATAACATATCCGATGCTACAGAAACTAGCACCCTCAAAGTAGCTCAGACACACTCTAATACCATGTTGTTTTTCCACGATTCTAGTGCCTAAGACAGAATCTTAAATCATTGACGCTACCAAACCAAGAATCACAATGAAACTACTTTGCCACAGCGGAATATAAAAATCACTAAATCTACTAGTGCACAAAATATAGACAACTTTTTACAATTTTGTAAAATAACCCAACTTTGTTATATTAATCAACCTGAATAATACAACAGTCTAGGGCTCTCATACCAGGGATAATGGCCATCATACATCCACTAGTACAAGAATACAAAACTAGGGCTTAGTGTCAATCCCAATGTTGCACGAAGCTCCCCCTCCACCCACGGTTCCAAGCCCCGAAGCGCGTCCCGTACGAAAGCGCCTAGGAAGCTTGGCCGGAAGCGGTGCTTCCGAATTCGGAAGCGCCGCTTTGGCATTTTTTGCCGCTTCCTGGAAATTTGGAAGCGCAGTACGAAAGCGCCGCTTCCAGGCCTCCGAAGCGCGCTTCAGAGGAGGAAGCATACGCTTCGGGAAAGAAGGTCGCGCCAAAGGGAAAAACACATTTTTTTTTTAATTTATGTTAACTTAGCATAAAGGGGGTGGGTTAGGGTGAGGTTAGAGTGAGGTTAAGGTGAGGAATGAAAAGAATAAAGCCCCCATT
>APFE030338582.1:44826-100231 GCA_000404065.3 Pinus taeda
TGCCACAACTTCCACAGGCACCATCTTCTTCATTGCCACCACGTGGAGGCTCGCCGCCACGTTCTCTTTGTGGTGGAAGGAGGAGAGATTAGTAGATATATTCACAATTTACTACTTTTGTTATAGATTACTCATCAGACTTGTAGGCTTGTGAATTTGAACCTTTTTTGTCTTAGCGGTGACCAAGTGACATATTTTGTAAACATTATTATTTGAATTTTGGACATGACAAATGTTGACAGTTGTTCACTTGCTAGATAAATCATAATATGCTCTATGTTTTATGTTTTATAATATGCTTCAATGTTTTATGTTTTATAATATGCTTAAAAATTTGATGTATGTTTGTAATAGCTAGAATATAGATGATTGTTGTACATACTAGTAACTACAATGGAATCATGGATGCCATATCTATCTTGATTTATGCAAAATATGCATGTTTTCATGTCTTCTACAATTAATTTGGTATTTGGGATGTTTGTTTTGAGTATAAATGCAAAAAAATATAAAAAAAATATATATATATAGCAGACGCTTCCGCGGACGTTTCGCTTCCTAGATTTTTGGAAAATGACACTTCGGCGTCCCCGCTTCCAAAAAACGCTTCCGCTTCGTGCAACATTGGTCAGAGTCCATCAACAACCAATCTACCCTCAACAAAATAATATGACCATCTGGCTGTAGCACGCTCTCTCAGCTCCTCTCAGTTGTACCCTGTACCTGCCTAGTCCTTCAGCTCCCAATCTGCAGCAACTACCTCTATCAATGCTCCAAGTCCATCTAGCCATTGAACCTTGGCTCATCTAGTCTGCTCACTAGTTGTGCTTTAGTCGATCAAGGGCACAACACATCGAAATTCTTGTCAAGTTGTTCACAACTTTTTTTTGTGAACAATTCACAACTGCATATTGTTGCTCAGCTACTCAAGGACTTCAGCCCACTATAGTCTTCCTGCACTACTCCAATGAAGACTAACATAGCGTACGGAGGGCTGCCACCTATCACTGCAAGATGTCCATCTCTCACAATGAACATGGACTAGGATGATTGCCCATCTTCTGTTGTAGATATCCTTCTCCACAGACAAGTCTAGGGCTACTCAAAACTGCTCCTGGCTTATCAAACCTTTGAGCTCTACAACTGCCGCTCTAGCAACCACCTAAGTCCATGAAGATGGTGCACACCAGGCTCCAACTTGAGCACTATCATGTTGCCCTCCAACAGACCATAAATGCCCAATCCACTATCCAAACTTGGTCCACTCTCATGCTGCCCTCCACCAGACCACGAGTCACCAATCCTTGTTGTAGCATCTACACTCTAGTTAGGGCATCCAACACCTATGAAGCCCTTCCTCTTAGTTGTCAACGGACTTCTCCTAGGACACATATTCACTTGCAAGTCACATTAACTCAAGAGGACAACCATACCTATTCTGCAACCTTTTGTTGCTCCTCTTGACATGACACGTAAGTTGTTGATGTGACTGCTACTTAGGATATCCACAATTGTCCTAATCTAGGACTGCCATCCAACTAGCATACCTCCATCAATCAAGAAGGCATTTGCAATATATTGTTGTTGACTCCTTGCCTTGGGATTTGTGCATTCACAGGACTGGTTAGGGCACACAACAGTAACCCCAAACCACTGCCCAAACACCATGTAGTCCTCTCCCAAAGAGCTGCTCCCTTTGTTATCCAAATTCGGCATCAGATTTTGTGCTTAGGGCTTGAGGACTCTCCTCACAACATCCTATAGCACTCTTGTACTAACAACAAACAGACCAGCACTCAAACACACACAGAGTACCCCTATTCTAACTGTGGTTGCCTCTATATGACTATGGCTAGGCTTGAGGAGCTTTCCTAGCCCTCTCTACCCTCTCATGTGGTCCTTCCACCATTGTTGTAGCTACAGCAAGCCTTGCGGCCTCAAACAGAGATACAAACACACTTAAACAAGCATAGAAACCAGCTCCAAACTTACCTCCTTAGTTGTGGGCTGAGCTGGAGAGGGAGACACCTTAATTCTTTCTACCCACAAATTTGGCCTTAGGTTACCTTGTTGGTTGCCTTGGGCTATGGCCTATTCCATAGAAGATCTACTCCAAAAACGTAGAGAATACCCTCACAAAAACTCGATTGCACTATCTCCTTTCTCTTGCCTCAGAACCGCACTCAATTTCAGAGTTAATCCATGATAAAGGATGCACTTAGATGTGTAAAATAGTCTTCCACTCAACCTCCTTTTATATTCTTCATGTGGGGTGTGACATTAGCCCTTAAGGGCACTCTAACATGCTAGCCGACTTGTCCTAGTAGGCTCACAACCACACATTAACTTCAAAAATTCATAACTCAAGATTGACAACTCAAATTTTGATGATTCTTGATGCATTGGATTCATCTCGACATCCTCTATCATCTTCATCCATCAGATGTCAAATTTCCTTCATGGATTTGGCCCCAGCATCGATGGGTACAAAACCCCAAGCTTAGGTTTCAAGCCCACAAGGCCACTTGTGGAGCTCCTTCCTCCAAACCCTGGATCCTCAAGGCTTAGAGTATCTCCCAAGCTACAAAAAACAACATATAACTACTTGCCTCTTACTAGAAAAGCTCTGGCATTCAATTTTCTCCACTAGCAAATAAATCTGCAAATCCACATTTCCTTTGCAAAATAAACTCAGCCTCCTTAGTGTCATTCGCACCTCCCTCCTGCTCTGCGCACTAGAAAAACCCGAAATGCTTGCGACCCAAACTAGGATTCGCACTGCTACAAGAAACTCTTTCTTGCAACTCGCACTTCCTCCGGCACCTATCTCCAGAAACTGGAAATCAATCTGCTGCCCAAATCTGCACACTGGCTAACTCAAACTGCCTAGTACAGCCTTTCTACGGATAAATTCAGCCTCCCTTCCTCTCACTGTAATGCTAGAAAATCTATGGAATTCTTCTCTGGAAATCTTCTCCCAAATTCTCTGCTAAAAGCCCGATGCTGGTGTCTCCCTCTACTTCAACTATGCCCTTGCTAATCACTACAACTAGGTAAGTAGAACATCTCAAGTGTGTCTCCGAAGGCCCCATCAATTTGCTCTTATACTCTCTCGTTGAGCAACCAACGGCCATGATCTAATCAAAATCAATGGCTAAGATCATCTTTACCCCATCAAATGACTTTTCTAGGAGTCTCTGGAGCAAAATCAATTTTCCTCAATCAAACTAGTTTACTTAACCATTTTCCTAAGTTAGACTTAGGAAAATAATTAATAATTGGCTAATTAATCTAATTGAGGAGTTTCTTACGAAACCTTTTTTGGGTATCGGAGAAAATGTGTTCTTTAGCCTCATAGACACTATAGGGACTAGAAAACTTGTCCGCTACTACCAAAAACTAACATTCTCTGAGTCAGAGGAGTCAAGAAAAGACATTGAAATGAACTTAGGGCTGCCAAGTCAAGAAAATTAAATTGTCATCATTTGCTACACTTGACTTAAGTAACTTAGTTTTAAAAAAGGGCACTCAAAATGAAGATGAATATCTCATCAATCTTTAGACTATACTTTCGAAGACAAATCTTACTACTGTGATAGTGTTTCTGAAGAAGCCATGCTAAACAGAGTCATTTCCAAAATTTGAAGATTGTTCTCACTAATTGTTTTGAAGAATCCGAGATACCTAGCTTGAAAGGAGCAGAGAGCAATCTGTGAGCAAATTCTATGAAGAAAGTTTGGTTCTTACTCATACCTCTTAGATGCAAATTGGAATACCATTCCTTGATAAAGGATAAGCTCTTGGGTTGAAAGAATCAAAACTGATGTTTAATTGATTGATGAAAAATATCATTGCTAGAAATGTTGTAGCAGAAACCAAGTATGATATGGATCTATCATGAAGACATCTCATCGGAAGATCCCTGATCATGACACTCAGCCTATAATTATTTGATGGAATTGATGCATTGCATCTCATGTAAGAGATTCTAGGGCTTTGGACACCTAAATATGAACTTGCATAATTGGAAATCTATGGTTTTTAAACCCTAGCTAACTAGAAGACTTGGATAAGAATGGCCTAGGGTTTGTGGACAAAATCCTAGTGCTTGACCTTAAGTGTTGAAGGTTGATGTTTTTGTTGAAAGAAGAAACCCTAGCTCATGAAAGGAAAGCAACCTGATGTTGGAAAGGATGAAGAGTTTTGCAAATGGATAATTTCTGCAATAAAGCAAGGATCAAGAGGGAGCTGTCAAATTCCCTTCATTCCTCAAAGATACATGTCTTATATCTCTCTTCATTGATTATTATTGTTGTTATTTTTACTATTAGTGAGCCTCTTATTTTTATTTATTTTTACTAGGTTGTAATCATTCTTCCATGGCCTCCTAGTGATTGCAAGTACATTGTGTAGGTTGTCAAGGCTCTGGCACAGATGGAATTATTGGAAGAGCGAAGCAAAGCATGTGACAAAAGGATTCTCCCTAGAATGATTCATGTTTAAGAGGGAGAAATTGTGTTGATATCTGGAATCATGTCGGAAGGGCTCGTACGTCATAGGAAGCAAACAAGCCCATACATTTGAAGGACTCTTATTTCAAAGGGAGTTGTAGTGGCAGGAAGTTTGCTTCCATGATAGAGGGAGTTGATGAAATCCTCTTTAGTCAAAAAGGATGGAATATTGTTATAATAGACAACAAATCCATGGCCATTCCTATGGTATCCAAATTCGATGAAGCTGAGTGGTAGAGGGAGCAGCCTGGATTTTCTCAACGAGATTTGTTGCAACATTAGAATAATTGGAAAGTAGTTTTGGTGATGGGTTCAAGTTGATCAGTTTATGGTTGAGCCATGGCATGCGATACAACATGTATTGAGGTACCAGTATCGTACTATTGTTTGACATATGCTTCATATGATAAAGTATAGTTGCTGAATATACAGATTCAGAATGTATTATATTTTATTTGGCATGTTATTAAGCAAGATAGCTTTAGGATTGTTTGATCAAGTACAGAATCACAAGTCATAACACATGATACAAAAGGAACAGTGAGGCTCCTAAGTATTTCTATGGCCAATATGGTTAAAACCTCTATCCGTGAATGAAGTTGGTGTACTTCAAGGACAAGCTTGGAGAAATTGAGAATGTGTTCCTTGGTGAAACGAAATGTTGATATTGCAGCATCAAGCCTAGATTGCTCCCTTGGTCATAGGGTTTGACTTGGAAGCCATGGGGTTTGGCTGGGAGATTGGCTCTATGAGTATTGAGGCCTTGAGTGCTCCCTTAGGTCATGGGGTTTGGTTGGGAGGCCATTGTTTATGGTCGGGGAAATTGACTCTATTGACATTGAGATTAGGATTCCTCCCTTAGGTCATGGAGGTTGACCGGGAGACCATAAGGTCAGGGAGATTGATTTTGTGATTGGGATTCCTCCCTTAGGTTATGGAGTTTGACCAAGAGACCATTATTTATGGTCCAAGCGATCGACTTTGAGTACTCTCTTAGGTCATGGGGTTTGATCGGGATACCATTACTATGTTTGGAGAGATTGATCCTAATTAATCCCTTAGGCCATTGGGTTTGATTGGGAGACCATTGGTCAGGGAGACTGGCTTTATGATTGGGATTCCTCCCATAGGTCATGGGTTTGACTAGGAGACCGTTGTTTATGGTCAAGGAGATTGACCCTAAGTACTCTCTTAGGTCATGGGGTTTGACTGAGAGACCATTATTATGGTCGGCGAGATTGATCCCGATTACTCCCTTAGGTCATGGGGTTTGACTAGGAAACCATTGGTCATGGTCGAGGAGATTGACTATGATTACTCTCTTAGGTCATAGAATTTGACCAAGAAACCATTATTTATGGTTCAAGGGATTGGCCTCATGAACAACATAAAATGCTCCCCCGGTTAGTGAGGTTCTAACATTATAGCCATGGGGTTTGGCTAGTGGGTTGAGCTTATGCCCAATGTTGATGCAGGATACTTCACACATGGTTCTGGTATTGAATATGTGGTGGATGGATTCATTCAACCTTTTCTTGGAATAGAGATTTTTTTTTTTCAACAAGAGAACATTTGTGGGATTCATTATGAATACTTCCTAGCTAAGAGGGAGTGTTAAAGTTTTGCTTCAGTCGGTCTTCATAAATTGGTTTTGGCCCTCCAAAAAATCAAGAAATGATATATATTCATGTCGACTCTAAGTCGGCTTCAAATAATGGAAAAAATGAATTTTAATATTGATTTATGCCTCCAAAACATCATGTCGGCTCCAAGTCGGCCCAGCCCCAGGACTTCTCCATTCGGACCTCTTCTCATCACTATTTAAATTTTAAAGGCATTCGGCCTCCTCCAAGAACACAATTTCGGATCACAAAAAGAGGATGTCTTCTAAGGTTAATTAGGACGAATCTAAGGCTCAAGGAAGGATGAATTCCGAGGAAGAACAAAATCCAAGAAGGCTGAAATTTTTGAGGCACGGGAAGACAAAATTTCTAAAGATATTTGAGGGTTGTTTCGACTAGGTTTGACCGTGGTTGGTTTCTGGTCTATTTGACTTTGTTTTTTACTGGTATTTCAGACTCTATCTCCTGCTGAAATGAACAAATTCTCTTAGAAAAGGTTGCTGGGTTTTCCCCTGGTTTGGGGTATTCCCGGGGTAATTTTGTGGCTCTTGTGTTAGTTGTCTCTTCTTGTTCTTACTGCCATTATTGTTCTACTGTTGATGAATTTTCTTGTGTAATTGCTTAATAATGATTGTGATATAAGATAGTCTAATGATGAAATTATTAGAAGTGATTACCAGTGAAGAAAATCTATAAAAATCAACAAATCAGTCATAAGCAATGGATGTAATGAAATACCTGAAATAGCAAATGACATGACAAATAAGACTAGTGCCAAGAGAGTGCTTATAAAAATAGATGCTCAAAGTAAAGTACCTGAAATGTAAATGCCCACAAGTAGATATGCTTGAAAATAATGTGGCAATTATAAAGTGATCAAGTACCAAATGTTGAAATAGAAATATGATGGACTGTACTTGATTGATTTTAATTAAAATTAGATTTCCACTTGGGTTTTAGTTAATTTGGTGTGTGTGTGTGCACGACATCCAAAAAGGTGATTGTGGAAAAATTAAAACTAATATAAGGTTGGTTTCTTCTTTAGGCCTTATCCTCGTTGAGTTAAGGAAAGTTGCAAGGGGATCCTACAAGGGGAAGCTTAGCCTTCAATGAGTACCCCCAAGATCCCACAAGTCAGCCCACTTGCAAGGAGGTCCAACATGAAGGGAACAAACCCAAAGCCTTACTTCTCAAGTCAAGCATTTATCGGTTTCCCCCAGCCTCAAAATAAGAAGACATAGAAGAGGGAGTTCCTAATTGGTCTACTTCAACCAGCAAGCCGTTGAACTTGTTGGAGGTTTATTACTTTGCAAAATGAAATCTAAGCTAATAACATGAAATCAGAATTAAATCTAATATGAAACAAGAATTCACGATTAGTCTACTTTGAGAGCATAAAATAAAACTATAATTTATTTTCAATTAGATTGTTCAAATGAAATGAAATAAAGCTCAACTAGATTGCATGAATGAAGTTAAATCAAAAGAAATGCAACCTATTTTAACATGATGTGATTATTCTACTCTATGGTTAATTTTAGATCGAACCACAAAAGCAAACCACAAAGGGCACAACCACAAGAAGATCCCCAAATGGGGAGGTGGGATGCTTAGGGGATTTCCCTATCTCCCAAGTAACAATGCTTGATGAGATCCCTTGTGAATAAAGGGATCAAAATCAAGAGAAGAAGAATTCGCTTGTGAAGGATGAAGAATGGTTGATGGAGTTACAAATGGATTCCCTTGAAATCAAGGGGATCAAGATGGCTCCTTAAAAGGTTACAATGGTGACAGTCGCTTTACAAGGTAGGAGGTTATAACTCTTCTTTGGGTGCTCCAAATGTTCAATCCTGGACAAAATTTGCCATCATCTCCCCTTACAAAAACAAGGACCTGCTAAAAACCAGCAAACTGTTAGCTTCAAATATGATGGAAATGAGATTAGAACACTTGAAAAATGTTAACATGTGTTAGCCAAAATACCAAGTGAAAATTAAACAACTAAACTACTAAGATATCACTCTAATTTCCTAAGGAAAGAAAGGGAAACTTGGTCTTTTCTCAGCAAAATGACTGTTGTTAGGACAGCAATGATTTTTTGCCTTTAATCGCTTGATATGACAATGCAAAGCATGAAACAGAACCAAGAAATATTCGAAATTCAAATGAGGAAGGAAGGGAGAAATTTGGAGGGTCTTTGAAGTCCTCTTGAGATCATTTGGAAGCCCTTTGGAAGTCCTTGGTGTGAGTGGGATTAGTGCTCCTTAAGAAGGCTTGACGATGGTTAATTCACTTGAGAATGTCCCCAACTCCAAGCTAAGGGGAACCAGTACAACGCTTAAAACACCTTGCAAAACAATATTAATAGCATAGGTGATAACTTACACAATGACAAGATTAAACATGCAATTCAATCAAGAATCACATGTACTAATCAAGCCTAGAATGTAAGCCAACAAGAAGGTAGTAAATACTTGCCTTCTCCTTGGACAGCAATGCCCCTATTAGGGCATAGGCTACAAAACTTTAAAGCAATTTAATTGTAAACAAATACAAGGTTACCTCTAATATGTTCAAGCAAATCACACCATCAATGACCTCCAAAGTCTTTCCTTTATTGACAAATATGAATGATTACAAAATGATATGAACAGCAATTCCCCAAGCTCAAGCTTCCAACACCAATAGCTATAAGAAGAGAGGTTACATTTAGAAGAAATTGGGAGCAAATACCAATGAGGAGAAAGCCACCAAGTGTCTAAGGTGACAATCCCAAGGAGCCAACAAATGAGACCAAGTTTCAAAAAACTGTTGTGTATCTCTGCTAGATGGTTGTGTGTATCAGTCTCAAGGAGGCAATATACGGAGAAGGGCTGCCAAGTGTGGTGGAGAGTGGGAGAGAAATCCCCATTCAACTCCTGATTGATCCCAAGAAAACTCATCTATCAAACAAGTGTACAGCCAGTTGTTAAAAGAAACCCATGCAGTCTGCAAAAAGGGCAATGTATCTCCTCTAGAGGGGCTACAAATGCAATTGTGTAGCCAAGTGTCCAAGCGTGGGAGTGAAGGGGGAGACAACTCCCCACTAAACTCCATGCTAATTCATCCAACCAATCTGCATTTAAAGCAGCTCAACATCAATCTCAGTTTACAAATCCATGAGCTCTAGTGAAGGAGAACTCGGCCCTCTAGGTGGCAGTCAACTCATCCCTCATTCATGGGCCTTGATTTGGCTTTCAAACTCTGCTTTGACTGACCCTTTTTTGCCTTGTCACTTGCCTTCATCGATGGTGACCTTTAATTGACTGGGAACATGTTTTTAATCTGTTCCCAGTTTATTAATTTTTTATTTCCCTAGTCTTTTTCCACAGTTTTCTAGTAAAAGTGGATTTTGGTGAGGAAAAATCAATTATTTGCAACCCAAATTGGCTACTAGGATAATGTTGGTACTTTAAGTATGAATTTTGAGTACTCACATGCCATACAACATTTCCTGGTGCTACTTTTTAAATTATTACTTACAAATCAATTGAAATTCCCATTCTGTAGGAAATTTTTAATTATTAGAAAAAATCATAAAAATACCAAAATGCAATTCCGTAAGACTCTGGGAAATGCCTAGCATGGTAATATACATTGACCCTAGACTTAGAAAACCACTCCAGGCCTAGCTATTAAGACGCACTCCAACTTTGGAGGTTATGAGTGATAAAACTCGATTAGTTATTTATCGCTGAAAAACGAAAATAATTAATCAAGTGAACAAAAACACTCTAGAGTGATTTTCTTAGTACCCAAGTCCCAAGGGTCTAAGCCTGTTACATAAATTCATCATGCTAGTGTCATTTATTACAATTTCCCCGACAGGGGTACGAAATTTGCATAGAAGAAGAGAGAGAAGATAGAGAGAGAAAGGGGCAAAATTGCACTGATGTCTTCTGAACTTATAAAGAAAAAAAAAAAAAAAAAAATTGGTGCCCTGTCCATTGGGCAATGGAATCTAGTTCCCTGCTAGGTACATCTGAGCAGGTAACATGCCCCATCTATTACAAGATTAAAGGATGGTTTAATGTCTTTTGGGGAGTCTCAAAACTATATATCTAAATTTTTTCATTTCCCAAACAAAAGATGCTTGGCCATGTAGATGAGGGAGGCCCTTGGATTTAGATCTCGCTCACTCAATCCATACCAATACAAACCGAAACTCACCTAACCAATTAAAATTTTCTTTCCAATGCTTCCAACAAACAAGGGTACTAAGAGCAATTAAACAGTAGCACTACAGTAGCCATCAAATTAGTGAGACCTCAAAAGACCTTTCGTCCTCGACCAACAAGACATTTACAGACATGTAGACTCCAATATTGGGACAGCTCACACCACACCAGCAATCAGGATGCCTCCTCCAAGTCTCAACCACATCTTGTGATGTCCTGGCAACGAGAATATCTCAAACCAAATCTTCTTGCTCTTCCAAATACTCCAACCAGTCAGTTTTCAATGTCCATATGTGTTAAATTGGGCAATCCTTGTCTAATTGTGGTTATTCATTTAAACGTATATCTATTGCATATAGCATTGTTTCAAATTCTATAGAAAAGCAAAAGAAAGTAAAAGCATAAACTTTAGGCTGATCCCAAGCATAATTGGAATTTTACTTGGTCTCAATTTCACCAAATTAGAATGTTTGCATCATATACATACTACATCTCCTTTCATTTGCACATGCACACACATGCCGAAAGTAGGTGTGCTACAGCAGACAGAAAATCCAGGCACACTGGCATTAACATCTGGGAATATAGGTTCAACTGAACAAAGTCAACATTCGATTCAATGCCAACATTTTGATTTGGAGATATACACCTTTACAACTGAGAGAAAAATATTAATTTAATAACGGGCATTTGTATCCTATTAAATGTCTTGATGTTTGAATAACAACAGCATTGCATTGTTGACCCAGTTGCTTTAGTTGTCTTAATGGAAAAAAGCCCGCACTCTCAATCAGTAAACCACGTCATGCTGTTATTCATTATGAATCATCTTTGTAGATGATAAGTTCTTAAAGATTGACTGGTATTAAGCTCTAAACCTTCTAACTTAAAATTTGACATTCATGATTTATACTTTCACATTTTCTGGAAACCCTAATATGCCGATTCCCTTTACTAACTATTGTCTCCTGAGTCCTATCCCTCTCTAACTTTTCTATCTTGCAACTGCATTTAAAGAAATGACAGAATCTCAAATTCAATAAAAATGAATAAATGAAAACGATGGGGCATCCAAGAGACTATGGCCAAAAGGTTTTTGCAATAACAAGGTATGACATAAATAGCAAACAGAGAGTAAAACACAATCAAGAACCTAACTTTAATATTCTTTCAATCATCATTCTTATATGGAAATTGGAAATCCTATGGAAGAAAAAATTCTGAAAATAGTATGACAGACTTATGGAAAAATGGCAGATCCTAATGTGTGGATGCAAAAGAAAAATAAGCACAATATCAGTTGTTACTTACCTCCATTTGTATGCGCATTATGTCAAGTATGCCAGCCAAACCTGGTGCACATTGAGGCTGAAGCGGGGTTTTCTCACTCTTGCTACGAGTGAGCTTCTTCATTAACTTAGATTTTTTCTCCTTTTTCTTTTCCTTGGTTGGTAGCACAAGACCACTGGTCATAGAAAACTAAAAATAATATAAGATGACTACAATGTGTCATTTCAAATTATTTTAATTAGTTTCACTGTGAAAGACATACATTGGCGGACAACCAAAAATTAGCATATAACTGAACCTTAATATAGTAGACAAAAGGAAAATTCTTACCCTGAGGCACCTACAGAAGCTAATAAGATTTCATATGCACTCTCTCGAAGATCATCATCTAAAAGACCTGCATGATCAACAAAACCCATTTAAATGGCATCCAAGAAAAGATTTCCTTTGGTTTACTTTTACTCTTCACATATAAGGTCTTGGTTCCCATTCCCATCCCCACTATATTCATGTATAATAGAGTGTCTGTAATCATTACTCAAAGCTGAGCTGATCTTATTGTCATGTGGGATTCACAATAAATATGCCAAAGTAAATTTCAGACACAGAATGACAATCTGTGCAGCTTTTGCATTGGAACTACTTTCAATATAACTGGAAATGACCATTTATACTACTTCACATACAACTCAAATTTTCAATTTGAAGTAAACATAAATATAAAGCAACCCTGTTCTTCCCACACAAATTTATGTCAAAATGCTAGCAAACAGCCTGCTCTTTCTTCTACCTGTTTTCAAAGAAGGTAATTCGAGCACAAGATCGCTAACATCATTCAAACGGCGCCTAGAAGTATACTCTGTTGATTCATCATCTTCTTCTTCATCTTCGAAATCATCAATCTCATCATCAACTGATAATTGTTGAGAAGGTGCAGAATGAAGTGAATATGTTTTCGAGAGGCTTGCTGGAGAAGACACTGGCATACTGCTAGCAACTGGAGGGGGTGTCCGTGGAGGAGGTGGCCCAGATAATTCTGGATTTGTGACCAAAAGGTATGCCTTAGCTAACCCTGAACCAGTCTGCACACATAAAAAGAATTCAAAGTTAGCCTAGTCTGACATGGACACAGACTAAATCTATACTAGATTCAAATCTGCAACAAGAAAAATTCAAATTAGAAGATCCTCTACAGGATATAATATTATATCCACCTCTATTTAAAGCCAGTGCAAGTTTAATTTAATTCAGTTCTTCTAATGCATACAATTGAGCAAAAACCCATGCATGGGGATGGAAAGTTTGTCAGTTAGGATGTGAATCCAAGTAGATGATCACAAATAAGGATGTAATATTTACAACTGACTATAGAACGACATATAGATTAAGAGAAAAAGTGGACAGTGGAATAATAAGTAAGTCAGCAGAAAGGATAGATAAGTAAGAAGTCCACTGCAGGCAGAAAGTCACCACAATTTGATTTACTAATCTAACTTTAAAATTAAGAAAAAACTTAGAATAGTAGATATGGAATTCAAAAATGGAATAGAACAAGGAAGGGGTAATATTGTAGGGTTTGTTAGCACCCAGAATTGCACCTGTGCAATTCTCATGCTCACTTCCAGATTTGTTCATCACAGGATTGTTAGTATAGAAGTTCCAGATTATTCATTTCAGAGATCAATTCACACCTGGGGACTGTTATCATAACTGATGTTTGAGATTTGGAGGTGACTCATGGTACATTCAGCGCTTCACAAGTGCATGCAGAGTTTGTAGCCACTTTGCATGCAAAATGCATGTGATTTTAAGATACTGCTGTTTTTAGCAGTTGCAGTTACAGGGCTTGCATGGCAAACCAAACAGTATATTCTCAATTCATGGAATCTCATGAGTCAGATGAGCAAATATTCAGGGACATATGAGATTGTGTTATTTTGAGAGGTGCCTATTTTTAAACATGCTATTTATAGTAACTGCTGCCAAATGTGTCATTTTGGCATTCTCTGGTTCCTCTCTTTTAGGAGTGGTCGCTGCTATATTTAGCACACCTATATTTAAGTAATTTTATGGCATTTACTGGGTGATGATTGGTGTGACTCAGAAGAGATGGTGTCATGTGTTGGAATGGCAGAAAACATCATTTCTTTAATCAAAATTTGATGAGCATGAAGATATCTACATGTGCCCTGGTGTAGACAATGATGAAGATAATCAGATGGTTAATAATATCTGACCCCAGATATCTTTGAAAAAGATCATGTCTTATCTAAGTTGCAGAAAACTTGGAAATAAATACAGGTTTCATAAAGGGGGGCACTTGGAAATGTAACTCCTCCAAGTAGGTGCATTGGGGGAAACATGGTGGGCATGTGTGTGTGTGTCTATATATAAATAACACATTGTCTTGCAAGAACAATAGAATGATAGGTCAATTTGTAGGTAGGTTTAGAAACGAATTAGAAATTAACTTATCTTCATTTTCCATAGATAGGAGGTTTTATACTTCCCATGGGTCCCCCACGTCTCATGGGCACTTGGGTGGGCTAGGAGAAATTAAAAGGCACACCAGAACATGGGGTTTTCGTGCCAGATCGCCCTAAGATGCATCGTACGACATTTCCAAATCAAGAAATGTCTTATGACATGACTCAGAGTATTTTCTACCCATTTTGATGTTTCCATTAGTTTTCAATATCCGTACGTGGATGGGTTAGGTGTTTCCTAAAACTTAGTGTATTATCCATGCAAGGAATAGATATTTGGAGATATTTTGGGAGAAGAACATTTTATTTAATTTACTTTTCCAGATAATTATTCAATTTATTTCAAGCATAACTAGTGTGCCTGATTTGAGAAAGGTCCAACTTTATCTTATCCATGTGGCCCCCAAACTATATTAGGCAGGATAAGGCGCACTAGTTGAGAAGAATCTCATTTATGTTCAGTTAGCTGATTCATGCCAGGATAGCTGGTACTTTTGGGAGTTTCACTTTGGTCCTAATTATCACATTCAGTTCAGTTCAGTTCTGTCATATCCATGCAACTTTCAGTTCTTTTCAAGGCAAAGGAAAAAGCATTATCTGGGGGTTAATCTGAGTTGGCTTATACACCTCCATGCAGATCTAGTCAACAGAAGTAAGTTGCATCACTCTTTGTAATGTCCTAGGGTCATTTTTTTGCCCTAGGGTCCCTCTGTTTGCTAGGGTTACAATAAATCAACAAGATCATATAACAACAGTATGCATTTACTAAACAGTAGACGGCATTGAAATAGCACAAAATTTCCACAGTAAAGAATATCCTCCACAGCAATTATGATTATTCAAGTTGCAACACTTTAGGGCTGATAGCCCAATAACAGTAAACGTATCCACCAATAAGGGCGAGTCAAGGGTTTCGGGGTTTAAGTCTGTGACTGCAATTACTCTATCAAGGGTATCACGACAGTATTATTCATTGAGTGTCCAACGATCTGTCCTTTGAGGCTGTGACTGAACCGTATTGAAGTTTCAACCAGTCTGTGAAAACTCAGGCCCCTGTGCAGTAAGATTAGAATAGCATAACAAATTCATATAGCACACTTTGGTTGTTTAGAGTAGCATAGTTACAGTTGTGTACCCACAGAGTATTACTGTTCTTGGGGCTTCCAGGAATATTCTTGTTGTAACAGAATGGTGATTCAGTGCTTCCTGAAACAGGGCTTCCATGACAATAGAATATCCTCAGGGTGACCTTATCACAAGAGATTTGCCTTCTTGCCTACCAGACCAGTCCTGAGTTGCTCCAAAAGAGAAATTGTTGTCCCAGAACAAGAAAAGAGGGTGTCCAGGTAGGGTGGCATCAGCTCCACCGAAACTAGATGAAGGGAGATAGGTTGGGATCACCTCCACCAAAGCTAATCAAAATGAAGGGGTCTCAAACCCTCAGAGCCTCAGCTCAAGAAAACAGAGATATCAAATCCAAATTGATGATGATAATGTGATTCCAATTCTCCTTTATTTATAGAGTCCCTCATGGGGTTCCTTAAGAGTGTGTGGTTGCAAGTGCAACCCCCAATTTGGGTATTTCTCCCCAACTACCCCAAAATTTACGGTGTGTTAACCAAAATTTACGTAGTGTTGCTACCAATCGTCATCACCCCATCTGCCTTCAACCTATCGTCCACCAGATCTATTGCGTTTCTTACGGCCCCACGTGACCTATCTCGTGAGCATCTATCCAATCGACATTGTGGTCACCTTGCTGACCATTTTCTCCACTTGCTTTGTTGTTGGGTTGTTCCTCAGTTGGCAGTTGCTCCATGTAGGCTTTCTCGTCTCCAATGGCACGTCGCTGTGCCCGGTCCACCTACACTCATCTGGTCAGTGGTCCCAATGATTTTGCAATGTCTACCAGCAACAATGCCCCCTTGACTCCCATGCACAACCCCACATAGAATCTTCCTAATGCTATTGCCTCTGCCTTGCCCCCGTGCACTCGATTGACCTGTAACCAATCTACCACTTACACTTCTGCACTACCAACTGCATTTGCAGCTGAACTTCTCTGCCAACTGGCAATTGGGTGGTTGATAGTCCTGTCAACCACCCCCATTTTTTGTTCTATTTTTTTTTAATCTAAAAAATGCCTTTTAGAAATTTCAGCCCCTCAAGAAAATTAAAATTGTCTTTTTCTGAATTCAGACTTCTGTGATTCATAATGATTAATGAAAAGGCTCGTTCAAATCAATCACACAGGATTTTTGGCCCTCCACAGTGGTTCATCATCAGGACATAGATAGAGGACCTGATCTAACAAGAAATATATAGTGTGGAGATCCTCCAAAAAATTCCTCAGGAAAACCAAAATCATATGTTAGAAAGTCAAATTAAACAAAAAAGAAAAGTCAAGAAAGTAACTAATTAATTAACAGGAATAACTGAAGCATCTCTACATCTTTTTAAAAAAGCTAGATCAGACCTCTTCTTTGAAATCTGCAAACATATGCGTTCAAAAAGTCGAACTTTGTCAACAAATTCCCTTCTGTGCAAGGCTAATATTTCTGAATTCAGAATTTTGAGATTCATAATGATTAGAGAAAAGGCTCTTTTGAATTAATCACACAAGATTTTTGGGGTCAACGTTTCGAACCCTCCACTGTGGTTCATCATCAAGACATAGATGGAGGACCTGATCTAACAAGAAATATATAGTGTGGAGACGCTCCAAAGAATTCCTCAAGAAAACCAAAAAAATTAAACAAAAAAGAAAAGTCAAGAAATTTTATTTCTTTGACTTAGCCAAAACAATTTTCAGCCCTAAAGAAAATATTTGCTTCATGGCACTATAAAGCCAATTTAATTCAGCCCCTAAAATAAAATTACATCTCATTCAGAGATTGGTTTTCTTCAGAGTTTATGCTCTAATACCATGTTAGAATTTTGTACCATAGCAAACCAACAATTAGTTCCAAGCAAATTTACACCCACTGAATAAAAGCACCAGCTAGGGTATTAGCAAAATTAAATTTCACGAAAACAAATTTACCAATCTCAATCACATAAAAGAGACAGATTCTACCCATTCAAAGTTCTTCATTAAGTTCTAAACTTACTTAGTCTCCCTTCCTGGGAAAATGGCCCAACTGACGAATTACATACAACACTAGATTTGATCTCGATGATCAAACCCTCCTTGACTGATTTAGATCTCCTTGTTGCCCATTCCTCAAACCCAACACACTCACTGAGAAGCCTCCCTTAATCTTGTGTTGTTATATGGTGCCTTCTCCTTCTCCATAGCCTTGCTTTTATAACTTTACATTGAATTAAATCACTAACCCTAATCTGCACAGTGATTGATACCCAATATTAGATCTCACCTCACTTGAGATCAAGGGTTGAGATGAAAACATAGTCACTAAAATAATTTAGTTTACTTTCCCTAAGTTTACTTTAGCTCAATAAGCCAACATAATAATTATGTGCTTTTCCTAAGTCTAACATAAGCTAACTTACAGACACAACTCACTCACGCTAGAGAAAGTGTTCTAAGGAGATCTTGGGTGACTTTTGCATGCCTAGACACTTAGGCATGTGCAAAAGTACATGCCCAAGCTACAAACATCAACAATAAGGTCTTCTAGCATGGACACAAGACTCATTGACGCATAAAAAGTGGACCGTATTCAATGTTAGAGTCATATAAATATATCACACAAAGTATCAACTTCAAACTTCACAATAAATAATTACCTTATACAAGTTGCCAAATTTGAGTATGGGAGGATCATCAAATGCATCACATGCTCCCAACCCTAGGATGGGGAACAATTCCTAGGTCAACCCTTCAACCAACAGGTGTGAGTGATACATGATATGGTTTGGGGTGTACGTCATAAGAGGTGTCATAGTCTTATACATGGGTTATGCAAGACCATCATCCACGAGTGCCTTTGTGGAGGGGCAACTTGCATTACTTAAGTTACACTTACCTCGACACTAATTTTTCCATCCTTAACTTAGCCTTTTTCATTGCTTTGATTTGGCGTGCTTAGCAATTTTCATTCCATTTCAATCCCCTTTTAGTACGGGCAGTTTATTGCTCATAGGGGTTGGGATGTTTCTTAAAAACCCTCTCACTTTGATAGGCATGATATGCATGGGACTAGGATGACAGCGTCAGATGAGGAGATAGAGCTAAAGTTACTTGGATTTTAATCATTATTCATCCCTTACCACTTTTGCATTTTAACAATCAGTATTGTTTTTATCATTCTTTCCTTTTGGAGCTACTTCAACCTCTAGGCAATTTTCGAGCCCCTCTTCTCAAAGGATGAGGTAAACAAGGAACCAGTACGAGCAGTTGACAACAACCAAACAAAATAAAGGACAATGAATCAAAGACAAATGGCACATGTTAAGTATGGAGGGGTGTGGACACAATACATCAATCAAGGCCTCATATTTGTGCCCCTCCTAGAGAGTGAAAGAAAATCCCCAAGGAGTGTTGATGTTTGTAGCTCAAGCAAGTGATTTCATTATATAAGATACAGTGAGTCAATCGAATGAAATGCAAAGGGATTTTTACTAGTGAATTAGATGAATCTCAACTTTCGATCTCAAGTGATGTTGAGATCCAATCTCAACTGTCAATAACTTTAAAGATTAGGGTTGTGGATTTAGTCATAAATCAAGCTTTTAAAAGAAAGGCTAGGCCAAGGGAGAAGACACATAATACATCATGAGCAAAAGACAATGAGTGAATCTTGGTGGTTGGGTGTTGAAGGACTTCCAATCAAGTGTGTTGGGTCCAAGATGCAAGGAGCAACAAGGGAGATCTAGATTAGCCAAGCAGAGAAAAAGACAGATCTAGGGCTTGATTAGTTGGATCAAATCCAGGTTCATTACTATGTATGTAATCTCCTCAATGGGCCATTTTCCTAGTAAAGGAGCCCAAGTAGATTCTGAAATTATTTTTAATGAAGAGTTTGACTGGGAAGAAAAATTGTGTAATGTGTGATTGAGAGTGGTTGTGCTTCCACTGAAATTTTTTGTTTATGTTAAGATCTCAGTCATGCTTTTATTCAGTAAATTTAGATAAACATGCTAAAAATCTAATCAATTTGACATTGATCCAACCTGCTAATGAATATTGTGGGCCCCTGTAGCTAAGGTAATGATCTGTGAGGAAACATATGTCTAATGTTATCCTCGATGGATCTTGCCCAAACCTGCAACTTTGAACTTCGATCTACTCATACTGTTGTTGCTACTGCTTTGTTGTTGTCTCTGCATTGTTGTCGCAACTAATGCAATAATGAGTCTGATCTCCCTAGATCCTAAAGCGCTAGCTTCCATAGGGCTACTCCCTCTTAAGCTAGACACCTTCTGAGTCTCGATCTCCTTATGGGAAATCCCTCTGCTACTTCTTGGCAACTCGCATTATCCTCCTGTACTAGAAACTGGATTGTGTAGTATTGTGCTAGGAATCTTCTCGCTGTGTAATATCCCAAATGGGATATTATGCTAAATTTGCTGAAAACAGACTCAAGCCAAATTTCACCATTAAATTATCATTCATTTAATAGAAGATTGCCATGTAAAATAAAACAAGAGAATACATGAAACTCAATCATACAATGAGCAGAAATAATCTCATCTTTCATTATAATAAATAACAAAAAGAGTGTACACGATGATAAAGCTGAAATAGCTGAGATAGACAATCTAGTCTCCAAAACCGATCTGCTCTAATGCTGAAATCGGCCCTCCCAAACTACACTAAAATCAATCACTGCACCTCTGAATTCTCGCTGAATCCACCAAGGAGATGAGGTCGGTTTTCGTCCACTCTCACCAAGATCACCCGAGGATTTCCGTCCTGGGGTTACTGCTAAAGTAGAGAACCAAGTTCTCAAACCTCTCCACAAGAAGAAATCACAAATCCAAGATGCCCTCTAATGGCCTCCTCCACCTCTTTTATAGATCTAATGGACCCCTCTAGAACCTCTTATTTTATTATTATTTTAAACATGGAGCACTTTTCCTTCTTTTATTTTAATTAAAATATTATTTTTAATGCGGGAAAAGGGTAAATTGGCCACCATGTCTCCTCAACTCACTGAAACTCATATTTGACCATCCCATCACATAGATCTTCTCATTCCGGTTCCAACAAGTTATTACACTAAGGTGTTCTGTCAAGTATTCCTCCCGAAATGTCACCTTAAGCGTAATTAATTAATTTAGGCCCAATAATAACTATTTTTCTGAAAGTTGTCGGAATGTGTCAGAACGAAAGGCAAACTATGCAGATGAGGGAATATACCAAGTGAATGCCATCAGACCTCATAAAAACTCCTCAAAACCCTCCAAAAGCCCATGGGCCCACTGATGACACCAACCTACACCTTTGACCTGTTTGCCCCCAACTTTGAAAGTCCATCCTAACTATGTCACAAGGAACACCATAAAAAGGAACATTACAAATCCTCCCGCCCCAAGATTGCTTGCCCTCAAGCAATCCAAACTTATGGACCCTTCTAGTGGCCCAATGCATGTATCCCATACGAACCACTGGGTGATGCTCGACCTCTGTGTCAACCCATCATGAATGGATCCCTCAATGCTTAGATCCCAAACTGATCTCTGATGATACCTGTCATAGATCCATCCTCCTGAATCCCAATGCCACCATGGCCAATCATCACCCAAGCCCCATGGCTCAGATTGTGCTATGTCTCCAAGTATAGTTGCTGCTCCATAAAGTGAATACCAACTCATCAACTCTCTCCAATCCCACCTATGGCATAGGCCGAGGTCAACCCCACTCTGCTGATGTTGAGCTAACGCTACTGAAATACTGATGAACTATTTGTCCACATCCCCCTACCCACTGAGACATGTAGTAACCCTCTCATCTAAGCGCCCATGTTGTACCATGCCTCGAACTAAGGTTGACACTCCATCAAAAGGATACCAACTCATGATATCTCGCCAATCCATCCTGAGGGAAGGATCGGATGCATAGGCACCTATATATGTGATAAGTCCCCTATGTTGCATCAGGCCCCACTCATGCAAGCCTGCCTGGTCAGTCAGCAATATCCCTCGAGAAAGCCCTGCCTCTCCCCCTATAATGGGTACAAGTCGCCAAATTGTGTTGCAAGCCCTATCTATGTGCTCTTGGAGAGCGCTGCTCCCTGAAAGTCTTGCAGCGCTGCCAGTTGCCTATGCATCTACCCGCGCCTCATTAGTGGGTTAGCCCAAAGATGAATGCACCACCATCTCCAATAGCTCTTATCGTCTACTAGCCTCCTGCAAGACTACCTTGTCAATCTCCAACACCTCCTGAGGACAAGTGTCTACAAACACTGCCACCCTGTTAGTTGTATGTACATTTTCCTACTCTTCATCAACGGTATCGCAAGCTCAATATGAACCTCCAACTGGCTCTCCCCCAAAGGCTCATTATGCATGCTATGTGCATCATCCTCCTCATCTGACTCACGCTCCACCATATGTTGCTCATGCTGACTCATCACAAGTGACACACCATCCTGAGTGTCTCCCATTGGGTCCACTAACTACTCACCATACACACCAGAATATAAATCTAGCCTACTGTCAACAATTCCACATGACCCAAGGAATCTTCGCCCCGAGAATTAGAAAGAATCTTCCCCTGCTCTGCCTCTATCATCTCCTCAATGTCACTCAAGCATGAGTGATCAAACCCCCAAGGTCCCTTACAAATGAAGCAGAGACCCTTCCTTCTCAACTCATTCCTATTGCATGATCCACCAAACCTTAGCAGCTCCTCCCTAGTCAACTGTCTCCTGAACAGCCCCATGTTTTGCTCAACCAACCTTTCGGCCAATTCATAAGCAACAGGTCAAACTGGTTGTTCTCTCGTCCAAATGGTCAGAATTCTAGCCCACAACTCCCTGCAAATGGCATCACGATCTCCCATAACTGAAGACAAAATGGACATCATGTTTGCTTTGACCGTGTCAGGGTGATGATCCTTAATGCTGAAAAAGGATTGGAACATTTGAAGAATCAGGTCATCACACTCTAGATCAAACATGATGTCATAGGTTCTGAGCTTGGCCATATCCTCCAAAATTCAGAGCTTTTTCCCAAAGGTAAGACCCACAGTGTTATCTAAGCCCTGAAAGGTCTCTACTATCAACTTGAAAATTCTCCTCATAACATTATCATTGAAAGTAAGTATGGGTGTGGTCAACCTCGTAATGTTACTAAGACATGATGCAGCTGGAAGTTTGACCCCTTCACAAGGTTCCTCCAAGAACTTGAGTTGTATTAAAGTTAGCATGGCTAGTTTCAAAGCCCACATCAACTTCTTCCCCTCCCACTGGTCTATCTTGGAAAAGAGTTCATCCAACTCATCAAATTTGAAAATGACTTTCCATGTGACCCTCATGCATTTTAAATATGTCCCAAGTGCAAGGGATTTTGTGTCCTATTTCTTGCCCCTTATGCACATCTTTTGGTTGTTCTTTTTGAAGAATGGCATAGACCCCTTTTGAGAAAGGTTTGTTGTTCAGTTTGGGTTTTTGGTCCAGACTGCAGTCTACTAATGTACTTTTGTGTTGATTTAAGAGGTGCTTTAAGTACCCCATCATTCAGGAGCAACAAGACTTCAACATATAATCAATTTGATCTCTGTTATGGCTTTGGCATCAATATACATGGAATTAATATATACAAATCAAATCCTCATTCAGCCATACAACTACTCAGCAGCATATTAAGCTCACTCTCATTCTCTGTTCATACATTAATACACCTATGGACTCAACAGTTAATGATACTCTTTCAATGCACTTAGTGGTAACATACGTCTCCCATCTCTGATAGCAATACCGACCTTTGCTATGGACACATATGGTGTTATACATTAGATTTACTAATGAAGGGCATTAGATATTGAGAATCTGGAAAGTGTGGCCTAAAAGTGTTCATCCCTTCTTCAGTTTCAAAGCATAAGAACTCAGCTTCTGCAATGAGAATACACCTCCCAGAATTGTGTAATTATTTTAACATGGGCTCAACTCTTTAATTATGCAGCCCCGAAATTGCCACTGTATCCTTGGTATAACTTAGGTGACTTGCTTATGAACCCGTTCTCATAGACACAAAAAATCTGACTGTAAAACTCTTAGAATCTTTTCTAATATTCCGAGTTTTCAGTGACTGTTTCAACTAGGCATTTAGTCAAACATTTCACAGGTATACTGTTGTAGGTGATCCTTGGTATTTTAATTTCCCAAACAGTGTTTTCCTACAGGTATACTGCTTCTAAATGTGGACTTTTCACTTCAGGGCATAATAATAAGCACACACAGATTCTAATGTTCAAGGTGCTTTTTATATGTCATGTCCAGCCCTTCTTCAGTTTCAAAGCATAAGAACGCAATGTCTGCAAGGAGAATACACCTCCCAGAATTGTGTAATTATTTTAACATAGACTCAACTCTTTAATTATGCAGCCCCGAAATTTCCACTGTATCCTTGGTATAACTTAGGTGACTTGCTTATGAACACATTCTCATAGACACAAAAATTCTGACTGTAAAACTCTTACTTAGAATCTTTTCTAATAATCTGAGTTTTCAGTCTCTTTCAACTAGGCATTTAGTCAAACATTTCACAGGTATACCGTTGTAGGTGATCCTTGGTATTTTAATTTCCCAAACAGTGTTTTCCTACAGGTATACTGCTTCTAAATGCAGACTTTTCACTTCAGTGCATAATAATAAGCACACACAGATTCTAATGTTCAAGGTGCTTTTTAAATGTCAGTCCACATTATAGAAAAAACAACCTTCACCATTTAGCATTACAAGCACACAAACAGCAGAAGAGTAACTTGGGAATAATTATACAGTGGAACCTGGTATATAGCAGTTGCTACCATGAACTTGTATTTCACCTACAGAGGGACTATGCATAGAAGAGAAGTCAACGAACCATATTCCAGAATGTACCTCCACAAGCTCAGGTCTAGTGCGCAATATTACTCCCACGTCGTCCAGAAATATGAGAGAAGGGTTGTCTACAAGGTAAACTCAAACATGCATCAACTGACAGTCTTAGAATCAACAAGCTGCTACAGAGACAAAATATTAATGTGACTCCTCCAATGAGCTGCTACAAGCTTGTGATTGATTCAACCTTCTTGGAATCTGGAATAAACTGCTTTTGTTGCATGATATGGCATTAATACACAGATCAATCCTTCTTCTAGCAGAGTCTTGGCTTCCAAATTCTCAAACAATACCACACGCCCTTCAATAATTCAATTGGAACTTTGATTACTGAGATCCTCTGCTACAACACCTCCAATTGAACCACTTTCGAATGTACAGATGAACGTTTAAGCTACTCGATGGTTGGGAAGAAGCAATTTTCAGTCTCCCATTTTGTTTTCTTTTTCTGATGCGTTTTTCCTTAGTGCCTAGTTATAAAAATCAACCCTCCTTGAAGTCTTCATCGAAATTAATGTCATCCCTCTGCAAATGTGGCTTCTCTAGATGGTCTTCTATGGCCCTTAATTTTTTTTTGCTTCGGCCCTCTCCGTATTGACAGTGCTCAAGCATCTAGCAAATGATAGGCTTTTGGCCTTGCAACCTTGGCCAAATTCTGCCTTCAAAATTTTCAAAAATGGCCCATTATAATCAATCTCGGCCTTTGGCCTCCAACTAACAGTAAGCTCGACCCGACCCTGGCATGAACTCGACCATTTCCATCACTGATTTGACTGGACGGCTCAGACGGCTCATTGGATATTTGCTCCTTCAAAGTAATTTAAGCTTGGCTCCTTTGGTAAAAAATTTTGGTTACAATATTATAAATTTGCCCCCTTTATAAAAGTTAAAGAATTTGTGAATTTCGGCCCTTGTGAAAATTTGCAACTCCACGAAAGAATTCGACCTTGGAAATAATAATTTCGATTTTGCTTGGATAATTTTCCCAAATCAATAACACCCAGCTACCCTGAAATAACATTTGGCTCCCCTAAAATTTACCACAGCCCACATAATTCGTCCACGCTAATTTAATTTGGCCAAACTTTTGAATTACAATCTCGGCCCCTTTAATTCGGCTCTCTTTTAGAATAAAATATTTTGGCACTTTTTTTAATCATCTTGGCAAGATGAAATATTGAACCAAAAGATTAACTCAATAATTGTCGAATGAGACAATTTCACCTTCAAGAAGATATCTTCAGTAAATTTGATCATGATCTTTCTCTGAAATTGATCTGCATTAAACCCTCAGGGTAGTAGGAAGCACAGCTCTGATACCACTATAATGTCCCAAACGGGATATTATGCTAAATTTGTAGAAAACAAACTCAATCCAAATTTCACCATTAAATTATCATTCATTTAACAGAAGATTGCCATGTAAAATAAAACAAGAGAATACATGCAATTCAATCATACAATGAGCAGAAATAATCTCATCTTTCGTTATAATAAATAACTGAAAGAGTGTACATGATGATAAAGCTGAAATAGCTGAGATAGACAATCTAGTCTCCAAAACTGATCTGCTTTGATGCTAAAATCGACCCTTCCAAACTGCACTGAAATCAATCACTGCACCTCTAAATTCTGGCTGAATCCACCAAGGAGATGAGTTGGGTTTTCGTCCACTCTCACCAAGATCACCCGAGGGTTTTTGTCCTGGGGTTACTACTAACGTAGAAAACCAAGTTCAAAAACCTCTCCACAAGAAGAAATCACAAATCCAAGATGTCCTCTAATGGCCTCCTCCTCCTCTTTTATAGATCTAATGGACCTCTCTAGAACCTCCTATTTTATTATTATTTTAATCATAGAGCACTTTCCCTCTTTTATTTTAATTAAAATATTCTTTTTAATGCAAGAAAAGGGTAAATTGGCCACCATGTCTCGTCAACTCAATGAAACTCATATCTAACCATCCCATCACATAGATCTTCTCATTCTGGTTCCAACGAGCTATTACACTAAGGTGTTATGTCAAGTATTCCTCCTGGAATGCCACCTTAAGCGTAATTAATTGAGTCGAGCCCAATAATAACTCTGTTTTTTGAAAGTTGTCGAAATGTGCCGGAACGAAAGGCAAACTGTGCATATGAGGGAATATACCAATTGAATGCCATCGGACCTCATAAATACTCCTCAAAAGCCCCTGGGCCCACTAATGACACTAACCTACACTTGTGACCTGTCTACCCCCAACTCTGAACGTCCATCCTAACCATGTCATAAGGAACACCAGAAAAAGGAACATTACAGGATGGAATCATACCTACATACTGCAATTGGACAATTCCCACTGCCTATGTCACTGCAACTAGCTTTGCAACTGTCTCACGTGTACTAACTACAACTAGTTCTGCAACTATCTCACATTTACTTACTGCAACTAGCTCTGCAATTGTCTCACATGTACTAACTGCAACTAGTTTTGCTACTATCATTTGACCGTAACCTACTAACACTGAACATGCTACCAAGGTACTGTGGACTCCTGTAGCAAAGGTGATGGTACCGCTAAAACAAACTGGAACTGATCTGCCTGATCTCCTTGTTGCAACTGCGCTGGACCCTATCCATTTGGCACAATGTTGTCTCATACTCCTCTGCCTAGATCTGGTGCCCCACTATCTCCTATTGAGCTTTGTCCCTTATTGGAAAATTGCTTTGCTTTGTTACTCACACTTCCTCCAGTGTCTGTCTCCTGCAACTCGAAGTCAATTTGTTTCCCAGATCTGTGTTCTAGCTAACTCGCACGACCTTCTCTTGCAATCTCGTACAACCATCTCTTGAAAACTACAAAATCTACTTAACTCAAATAACTGGAGAAAATGAACATGAATCTCATCCCTTTCTAGCTTGGCTTTTTGCTCTGTGATTTGCACTCCTTCTTGGAGTGAGAAAATCTGTCTACTGCAACTGGAACTTTTGGATTTCTAAAACTACAAATCCTCTAAGAGAAACTCTCTTTGTGTGTGTAATTTCTCTTCCTCTTCCACTCGAATGTGCTCAACAATTTTGTTGTGTTTCTCTCTGGGATTACTTTCCAGCTCTGTCTCTGCTTGTTGGAGCTCTTCTCCAAGCAATTCGATTTTTTCCTACCACTCTACAACTAGAAATCAAACTTCTTATCTGCTACTCGCACTACCTGGCCAAGCCTTGCACAGACCCTAGAGAAATTGTGTTATCGCTCCCTCTGAACAGCGAATTTCTCCCTCTCCATCTTTGAGCTACTAATCCGATCAAAATAGCTCTAATACCATGTGAAATTTCCTTGAAATGCAACAACTAGAAATTATTTCTAGTTAGTTAGTTATTAAGCAATTTTTTGCTACTACAAACAATGAATAATTCATGTTGCAATTCTTAGCAAATAAAAATTACACTACAAAAAAAGAACAAAAAGATAAACAAATTTAAAAATATATATATGCAGAACTGAGAAATATAGAGCAATCACACACACAAATTGACACTGTTATTTTTGGACAATTGCCCCAGGAAAAACCCAATGTAGGAAAACCTGTGCAGCAGATGAGGGTTTTATTATTATGCAACAGTAAATCTAAGTACAAATTTTTGGATGCAAACTGGCAATCCAGTCTCAGAGAATCACTGGCAAAATTCTTGTGAGGATTTTTCCTCACCCCATAATTGATCTCATCTCTCGAAACTGGCTCTCAACAATTTGCACTTCCTTTTGCATCAGCCTCTATGCAGTGCTCACGCAAGATTTGTTGTTGCTACCTCCAAAAACTCCTGAAATTTCAGCTCTACTTCTCTCAAGCTTTGGAATTGATTCACCGGCTCTCCTAATCAAAATCCCGGCCACCAGCGACTAAATCAACTGATCCTCTAGATAGATCAAACTGCTATGTTGTTGTTGCCTGTGCATTCCTTGCACAGTCACTCTAGGCAAACTCACACTCCCTCAATATCACTCTTCCAACACTAAAACCCTCCACCATAATACTACCTTACTCCTCTACCACCTACTACTCGATCTTTGGCTCAAATCCTCTTGATGAATCACTCTGCTACTGGAAAATCGAACTGCCTAGATCACTGAGTATCTGCAGTAGTGTGTTCTCCATCTACCCCATCGACCTCTTATTATAATCTCCAGTTGAGACTTCAACAGCCACAATTAAATCTTAATCGATAGTTGAGATCGCCTCTAAGTCAATCCATGTGAGTTTCTAGAGAATTCTCATCTTTCTCAATTAATTCCTATTAATTAATCAACTTACCTAAGTTATACTTAGGCATTTTTTAATTATCGATTAATTAATTTAATTGAGTTGTTTGTAGGTAGAATTTCCAAAAACAATTTCTGGGTTCTAGAGATCTCAAGTGTTTTACCCTCTCCACAAAGTTTGAGACTAGAACACCATCTAATGCTACAAAAACTAACGAAGATTGACGGCCAAAATTCGCTCGTCAAGTTAACTGAAGATAAGTTAATCTTAGTTAACTTTCTTATCTTTCACTTTCTTAGCATTAAATTAAATACCAAACCATTTAGCTTGCATCAGTGTTATCAAAACCGGCCTAGAACCAGTGGAACCGGCCACTCTGGCCGTTTTTGGCCCAAAACCGATCTGAACCGGATTAGTACCGAACTGGCCTATTTCACTAAACCGGTCGGTTCAACATTGGTTCCAACATAAACAAAAGACAAAAAAAAAACAAAAAGAAAAAAAATTGCCTTTTTTTAATCTTTCAGTTGGTTGGCTCACTTCTAATTCTCCCCTAGGCTAGCCTAATATTCAAGCTCATGGCCCTAAACCTAATAACCAAGCCTATTCTCCTTTATCTTTCATTTTCATCCTTTTACTTAAATTTTTAACATTACCATGAAATGACTCAGGATGTTTGAGAGTGGTTCCAACCTCATTGGATTTCCTATGAAGAAAGTAGAATTTTAGTTTTGACTCAAAATCCAGTAGACTTAACAGCTTTTCAGGATTTCAGGATTGGGGGGATTGCAATGTTTCCATTGGATTTTGTCATGTACAAGGGTATGGAACTAGTATTTAATAAAGAGCACCAAGCCCGCTATGTACTTTGATGTTAGTGGCATTGGGTTTCGAACTCCTCTATCACGACTCTACTAAAAATGTACCCATCACTCAAACAAAATCTCGACATGACATGCTACATTTTTTTCTATCTTATTTTAATGCCTAAATGGTTATATTGATGACGAAGACCTTGATATAGGCAATGGTTTTGACGATATGTAGGCATTTGTTGTAGCATGATTTTTTTGGATGCTAGAGGCCATCTAGAGCCTATTTGTTGATGTATTTTCAGTTCAGAGATGGAGTGCACTCGATGTTATTTTGGTTATGTGCACCCTTATATGCTACGTAAATAAGAACATTTGCATATTTGTGTATAAATGGTTTGAATTCATATGGATGCACATGAATATACATTCTTTTCATTAAAATATGAATATTTTATATGTTTTTGGTAAATTGGTTCTTTTCCGGTTCCGATCCGATTCCCGGTCCACAAGGTTTTTTTGTTTGATCACCAATTCGGTTATGATCACATTGGCTTGCATTACATGCATATCTCATGCATGCAACTCACTTGCACACTCAGCATGTCGAATGCAATTAATACGCAAACTTTGCATGTCGTATGCAAGCTCCTAAAGAGGCAAAACAAAGGTCCTTCTAGTCAAGACACAAGGCTAGAAGTACCTACCTAAGCTACAAAAATCAATACTCCCTCTTAGCGAGGGAGGTATTTCTGGCAGAGCTTCCTCCACCTGGATCTGTCTCCAATCCCACACATCATGCACTATTGTAGTTGCTCCTTCTGAATTGGGAGATTTCTCTGCTACCTACTTTGGAATCTGATCTAAAAGACCTATTTCTCCCAACCATTTTCCTAGGATCCTGCACCTAAGCATCCATCAAAGTTATCTCATACCAACTGGTCCTGACAAATTTGGAGAGGCTTCCTGCCCCATCTACGAGATTAGAACGTTAAGTCCTCAGTATCAACACAATCTTCAGAGCTTTCTTTTAAATCTATGTCACTGACATCAATCCAAGATCCCCTTGGATCTGCTTACAGGTTGGCCCTAGAAGCTATACAACTTACCCTTCCTAACACCAAGCTTGACTGTTGTATCCTAGGTAGTTCCCTCTGAACATATGAATACTTGCCCCTTCTAGAACTCAACATCATACCCTGCATCCTCCAAAGCTTAGACTGAGAGCAAGTTCGTCTTCAGCCCTGGGACATATAACACCTCTGCCACCTCCAAAAATCCTCCTAATTCCAGATGGAATAGCATTGTTTCAATCCTTTCACTGTAAGTATGGTACTCCTACCAACTCTCACCTACATGTCTGAATTTGTCCTTAAAACACTAGGGAACACATCCCTCATTCCCGTCACATGGCGAGATGCTCCAGTATCTATAGACCATGCATTGTTATCCAGAAATCAAGCACTTCCAACACTAGTGCCAAAAAAACAAGTAGCCACTAATGAGAACAACTCAAACTTTACTACAAAATCTATAATCTTAGTTGATGTTGCAACTTGTGCTTTCCCTTTGTCTTTCTTTTTCTTTAGACACTGGCTCACATAATCTCCTATCTTGTGACATGCAAAGCACTTGACTTTGCTAATGTCCTTCTTCTTCCCATCCTAAGAGGATCCTCCCTCTCCTTTGTTCACCTTGGCAGCTCCCTTGCCCGTTCTTGCATGACCTAAGAGAGCAAAGTTCTCCTCATCCCTTTCACTTTTTACCTTGGTTGCCATGAAGAGTCTCCTCCTAGGTGAAGTCATCCCACAGCCTACCCCAAGTTGGAAGATTCTCCCATGCGACGACTCCTTTAACAAAGGCACTCCACTGCTCTATGAACCCGTTCAAAGTTGTCCTTACCAATTCTGAGTCAAACACTTTCTCTCCCACTGCAACAAGCTCTTCTCGAACTTGAGATATTTTGGTGAGATAAGAAGAAATAGTTTCATTCTTGGACATCTTGGTGCCACTAAGTTTCTCTCTCATCACGATTTTTTGGTTCTCGTTGTTGCTTTGGTATAACTTGATCAATGCCTCCCACATTTCTCTAGTTGTTTCCTCCTCGGATATGAGGGATAATAAGGTTCTTTACTGCGTCTAGGATAATCCCCATGCCTTTCACGTCATTCTTATTATGGGCATCCAGAAGTATTGCATATTTAGGAGGGATCTAAGTTTGTGCTACAAACTCTCAGATCTCATGCCTCTAACAACAATGCAATTATTTCCTTCCAAATATTGTAGTTGGACAAACCATCCAGGCCATCTTCAAAACTGAGAACAGTCATCATCTTGTCCAGCTGATCAACCCCTACCAAAAACGAATTCTCCTAATGAATAAGTTTCCTACACTTTATGTCCTGAGACTCATTGTCACTATCCCTCACAACACACCTTCACATGTTGAACCCCAACTACCTATCCCGCGTGCACGTAAAATGTTTGTTGTTGAACCCACACACCATCCTGTCTCCCGTTGCACATGCTGCAATCTAGTCATGACACACATCACAGTGTCCCACAACCAATCTTACCTCGCTCAACACAACCTCATGTTGTCATTGGTTCCTCTGAGCCCAACTAACAACTCTCGACCTAACAACTCAGCCTATCTCCTTGGCTCCAACACACTTGCAACCTAAGTCACCTGACACGGGGATTCGAGACACGTAGGATTCGGGATTCGTGGTGTCGGATTCGGGACACGCTGACCCCCGGAACAGGACACGTTAGGACACGTTATATATTAATTTAAAAAAAAAAAAATATATATATATATATATATATATTAAAAATAAGTTATTAAGCATATTTCTTACCAAATTTAATAAATACAATTATGATTCAACATAGATCTCATCAATAGCTATTACATCATAGTACATACCTTTTTATTAGAATAATATTAGTTTATTGTCCCATAACTCTTTTTAAGTTAAATTAATTTGATTAACTTAATAGATTAAATAAAAGGAAAAAACTCAAAAAAACTGAATAACACTTTTGTTTTAATAAAATTAATTCAAAAATCAAATTAATTTTTAATTTTTGATAAAATTATTATTTTTATGTTTTTTCCGATGGTTTTTTTAAACGAGATATTAATCGCTATATGCAAAAAGGTTGCTCGAGTTTGCAACGTCCACATTGTTTGTGGTTGTTCTAGCTAGACTGTGTTCCAGAGGTGACGGGATACGAGAAGTTGAAGTTCATGAATATGATTAAGCAGACCATTAAAATAAAAAATAAAGATATACAATGGCTCACTGACAACATTTCGCTGAATAAATGTTGAGCGGCATCCACCCTCCACTCTTTCATATGGCGTTACGTTGAACCTTAGCATTTCCCTGTTCATTTTTTTGGGATTCTGGTGGCTTTCATATTCCATGGTTGGTCTACAATTAATGGGCGTGTTATTTCTCTTTTGGGCCGTACTGACAGCCGCCGATCCAGAGGCTAATCGCCTGAACTCGGGATGTAGTCGGTCAAGATCACCAACGTCACCCTTTTCAATGACAACTTGAATACGGTGCTGGAAGCCCTACTTGCCAATATTGTTGCTATCAGTTCGCAAGCAATGGGCACAGAGATACCATGCCAGTACACTACATAAGTTTTAACCTAGCAGCAGATCCGAAAACGAATCCGCAAACCAGCGCTCGACAGGAAAATCGTGACACGCTTTCGAATTTAGAACACGCCCCTGGACACGACGTGCCACAAGAGGACACGACGAGTCCTGCCATCATGACACGTGTCAGGACAGAATCGTGTCCGATTCGTCCGATTCGCGATTCGTCTAGGGTTTTGGACGAATCCGGTTTCATAGCTTGCAACCTATGCACTGATTGTCTTACCACGTCTGAACTATCAGTCGAACCTATACCCATGTGTGTGTTTGCTCATGCTTAACAACTGCTCTACACCTTTGCATACGCTGTTGCGTTGATGTTTTCCTTGCGTTTTTCAACCCGCATAATTCATGGCTTCACAGGACCTATCTCATGTGCATTTGTCCCATCGACACCTTGCGATGGCCTAGCATTGGTTATCACAGCCTGAACCCTTGCGCGTTGTTGACCAATACACAACTACGTGACTACCTTGTTCTACGACCAATCTTTGTTTGTGTTGTGTCGAGTGGTCTTTGTCAAGCTAGTGGGTTGTCAACTGAGTGTGGCTTGCTTCCATTCCTTTTCCCTGTGTTAGACTGTTGTTGCTCCCTACTGATCAATATTTCCTATGCGACTAGTCATTAACCCCTGGTCTTCTTATAACTGACGGCCGAGGGATGTGTCAGCTAGCCGTACATCTTTTTTTCTTCTCGACTATTCTACGGTCAATGCTATCAATGGCTGAGTTGTTGGCTAGTGACTTTTGCTCGTCTGTGGTAGTTGGGTCAAGCCTATTGACCACCTAGTCAACCTTGATCACTTCTTATTATTTTGAAAAAAAAAGCGTGCCACAAAAAAAATATATATATCTCTCAGCCAACTGATTACTTCGGCCCTTAAAAAAAAATATGTTTGTACGATCACGGTTGAACCTAGCTCCAACAATCTGATACAAACTTAACACTTGAAATTTTGAGATCTATTCAGAGTTTCATCTCTAATACCATGTTAGAATTTTCACGAACCGACCTCCCAGGATTTAATTCCAAGCAATAAATTACTAAATAAGCACACAACTAGATTCCCAATGAAAATATTTAGTGGAATTAATTAACAATCTAAATAAAAAACAGATTTATGCCCAACAAATTAGTTCATCATTAATAAAATCAAAACTTACTTGGGTTGTCATCCTAGGATAATGGCCTAACTGAAAAAATACAAATTACAATACTCTAGACCTGATCCAATAGATCTGCTCTCTCTTGCAGATCTAGATCTCCAACCCCTCTACACTCTCTCAAACCTAGCACACAATCACTAAGATGTTGCTCTCAACCTTATGTTGTCGTTGTATATTTGCCTCAACCCTTTAGGCTCAATTTATAACTTTTCTAAACTAAGATCAATGGCCAAAATTAGCTTGTCAAGTTAACTAAAGATAAGTTACTTAACTTTAATTAATTTTCTTATCTTTAGCTTTCTTTACCTTAAGTGCTAGTCATAGATTTAACTTGCATTATATGCATATCTCATGCATGCAACTCACAACTCACTTGCACACTCTGCATGTCACATGCAATGAAAATGCAAATTCCACATGTCGCATGCAACTAACATGCATGCCTTGCATGTCGCATGCAAGCTCCTAAAGAGGAAAAACAAAGGTTCTTCTAGTCAAAACACAAAGCTCGAAGTACCTACCCCATTGGAAAATGTAACTAGTTTCGGTCTTCATAATTGTCATTGTACTCGTGTCATTATGTATATCAGTGAAGATAATATCGGCGATATATCGCCGAATATCGGAAATATCGCGATATTTTCGGCGAGCCGAAATATCGCCGAGAAAATATTGCGATATTTTTGGCTCCCGAAAATATCGAGATATTGGCGATGTCTCGGCAAAATATTGCGAGACGATATAAAATATCGTCGGGCGTGTTTTGTCGCGGTTAGAAAAAGGAAAAATCATTTTTTTTCTTTCTTCATTTTTGTTTCTGAGTGTTGGAGAAGGAAGGGGAAGAGTTTTGTGGTGGTTGTCAAGGAGGGTTTGAGGATCAAACAACGATTATCACCACCAACTAAGATTTTTTTGTGGATCAAAGATTGAAGAATAGTGAGACAAACTTCATTTCTTCCATTAACAGGTATGTTCTTAAAAACCCCTATGTTAATGATTTTTTCATAGATTTAGGGTTATGCTTGCTTGCCTCCTTGCCTACCAACATTTGTTTCTTTCTTTTTTTCCATTTGCTATGATTTTCATGCCCATGAACCAATGCAAGGGTTTTCTCCATATTTGGACAGCAAACTTCATTTTTTTTCAACTTTCTTATGCACCCTCTTATTGCCATTTTTCATTCACATTGCAAAATGCAAATAATGTAGTAATTTTTTTTAAATGAGGTGGTTATTACTTATTATTTTTTGTGTTAGCGGGTTTAATGCCAATTTTTTTTTTTTTTGTACCCTAGGTTTGAATTAGTTCACTACAAATGTCAAATATGCCAAAAGCCTTGGACCCATTTTGGGAGTATGGGGAGGTTGTTGGTGGGGCAAATTAGGCATATATATCATGCAAATTGTGTGGGACCAAGATGTCAGGAGGGGTTACACAATTGAAATACCATCTAGCTAGACTCTCTGCACATGATGCAGATGTAATGCCTTGTATGGTTTCTAGTGCGGAGGTTATACAAAAAGCTCGTGAAGCAATTGCTGAACAAGACAGAAAGAAAGCTGCTAGGGAGAGGCCAATGGTCTCAGAAAGATAGCTGCTAGTTTTATTGGTTTTGCAACTTTTGCTACATATAAGTTTATAACTCATGATGATGAAATACTTTTAAAGTTTTATATATGTGATGTTATTTTGTTTGAGTCCTTGATTGGACAATTATCAGGGATCAACAGGATATGTGATGTTATTTTGTTTGAGTTCTTGATTGGACAATTATCAGGGATCAGTAGGATTTGGTATCGCCTTTGAAGTTTGATGTATCATTTCTATTTGACATCATATATATCAGTGCCTTCTTCACATTTATTTGCCAATGTGTTTAGTTCATGTTGTTATTGCTTTATATGTTTAGAAATCTGACAAAAAAAAAATGAATATATTATGCATTTTTTTTGCTTGCCGATATTTTCGCCGATATTGCCAATAAGATATTTTTTGGACCCTCGCCGATATTTTGCCGATACCGATATTTTCAACACTGATGTATATATTATGTTACAAACAAAAGAAGAAAGACAAATATTATTTTTAAGCATGAGTTTCATGCTCTATTTGTATTGGTCATCTAGGTCAAGCATGCATTTCATCCACCTAGGATTTGTCTAGTCAAAAGAAATTTTTTCTTGTGTCAAAAGAGCCTTCATCATTTGTATAAGACCCTATTGGGCAAGTTGTAACATGTAAAAGATATTATTTTGAGTCTAAAAAGTCAAAATAAGCCTCCAAGCACAAGTGGGCCCTACCAATGAGAAGTCAGCCTAGAAAGGGCTATTTGACCCCATTAAAGGATATACATAGAAGGAGATTCGACTCATTTTGGATACACACTACTGCAGTTCGATCATAAGCATGCAAGGAGAAGAAAACAAGAGCAAGAATCAAGGAAGCAAGAGAAAACAAAAGCGAAGAAAGGACCCGAAAATTTCTCTACTTCTGTCCACACATGCCAAAATTAGGGTTTTACAACGATTGCAGGGTTGAGAGTTGCAAGTCAAGGTTGCAGATCCAAGCTAGGGGCTGAAACTGAGATTTGAAGCAAATTGAACAACAATTTACCCTTGTTGACTTGATTGATCTTTTTGGAAGAGGTTCTTAGAGGACTGACTTGATGCTTGGAGGACTTGATCTAGGAATTTGGGTCTTGGATTTCTCATTTGAATTGATTCTATAAGAAGAGAAGAAGTTCTTTTCGATTTTCCCCTTTGGAGGGGTTTTGCCCTGGCATGGAGCCTATATTTTGTGTCCACTATCTTTTATGATCTTCATGGTTTATGCTCTTGATAATTGTTTGATGAAAAGAATTTAACTAAGAACAATTACAAGATAACATAAGTTCACAAGCTTTTATAAAGGATAAGGAGAATTGTTTTAATAGCTTCCCTAACAGATTCTCCAACATGGAATCAGAGCCAAGGTGAAGAAAGAGAAGGCAGTTTGAAGATCATCTTGTTGACATAGCAAGGGATTGCTTGTCAAGGGGAATCATTTGCAAAAGGACATAAGAAAAGAAGAAGAAGACCTATTGACCTAGAAGGAAAAGTACTACATCAAGCTATTATTGAAGACCGCATCATCTTAAGAAGGATCAAGCTCTCATTGAAGGAAGGAAGAATAAGCTCTTGTTGAAGGCTCTCTAGTACACTTCGTCATCTTGAAGATAAGGAAGCATCAAAGAATCTTGGGATCATCATCCACTCATTGAAGTTGTTTGAAGACACTATTATTGAAGGCATCCTAATAGTCATCATTCTAGCGCATCTTTGAAGTCTCTTTAAAAGTCTTGAAAGCATCAAGATAGTTGGAAACATCATCAAGAAGGACACTCATTTGACAAGTACTATTTTGTGCTCCATGTCTCAGTCTACAAATCAAATGGTTGCATTGAAAGGAAAGCAACAAGCTCGTTGGGTCAACAAACTTCCTAGCATGGAAGAAGAGGCTTGATTTGGTGGTGCTCACAAAAAATGAGGTCATGGAATATGTTCTTGGTGAAGTGACTCAACCAAACAAAGAGAAGACTCAAGAATTAGCAAGATACAAGGGAGAAGTAAGGGCATAGAGAATTCTTAGTGAATCCATAAAAGATCATCTCATTCCCTTTGTTGTTGATTTAAAGTCATCTAAAGCAATCTATGACCAATTGGTGAAGTTGTACTCTATAAGTACATCAGGTCAAAAGATATCCTTGAGGAATCAATTATATAGAATAAGGAAGTCAAAGGATGAAGACATGGCCACTTATCTTATGAAGATCTCACAAATAAGGTGTTGAAAAATCTTGGGCAGCTAGATTAGTGGTGATTTCTCTTTACTTTGATAACTGCTTGTGATGTTCTTTACTTCAACTTCTAAAATTTATAATTAGCTTCTTCTTCTCTTGATTATTATAGTGTTCTTATGATCAAACAGCTAAGAAAACATGAAGATCAATAGAACAAATGAACACAAGATGTAAGTTGCTAATCAGGGCCAAGACCTCTCCTAGAGAGGAGAACCCACAAGAAATTATTTTCTTCTTATAGAATCTTCAAATGATGAATTTCAAGACCTTTAGACACAAGATTGAGACCCCTCCAAGACCAAGTCAACCTCCTTTTAGATGAGATTTTCTTTCACAAAGTCAACCCAAGTCAAAACTTCTTCCTTTGCACAACTTTGACCCCTGCAACAAATTTCGGCCTCTACTGCAAGTCTGCAACTTTTTCGGCCCTCCTGCAACTTCGCATGTGCAGGTGATATAGGTCAAAATAAGGTTTCTTCCTTGCTCACTCTAGCTTGCTTCTCTTCTTCTTGTTTTGGACTTTAATTCTTGATCATTTAGCCTTCAAACTTCAGCCTTACTATTAGACTGCAATTTGTGATCTTGCTGCAATAATGAATGCCCTAATTTTCGCACATGTAAGGAATATAGACACACAAGCTTCATATTTTGACTTTACTTGTGGTCTTCTAGCTTTTTCTTGACATTCGCTCTTCTTCCTTGCCTTTAGACGACTTCTTGTTTTGACCAAACTTGCTTGGATTCTTTTTCAAATGAGGTCGAATGCTCTCTTATATATATTTGTTCTAGGAGTGCAAATTGCCCATTATGAGGCCAACTTCTTCTTTGCAGGGCAACTTGCTCTTGGAGGGATATTTTGACACCTTTAACTCAAAAATAATTCTTTTGACTTGATACTAGATGCCCAGTAGGGTCTATTATATATAACAATGACTCTTTGACTTCTTGACTCTATGACAAAACCTAGAAGCACACAATGGGTGCTTTGACCTAGAACAAATTGACCTTGAGCATGAAACCCCATGCTTTATAAAATGACAATAATAATTTTCTTTCTATTTTACATCAAATACATAAAATCAATAGTACATAAAATATGATGAACACTGAACCTAGTTACACATTTCAACACTCCCTCTTAGCTAGGGAGGTATTCATAATGCTTGATGGTACATGGACATTCTCATACTAAAAATTCTCATAAGAAGAGTCGAATTGGTAAGCTATCTTTTCAACTTATATCAATGCACTTCATCATATCAACCAGAATTGTTATATAGCAAGGCCTTGACTAAGAGTTGTCTCTCTCCACTAGATTAAAGCACAATGATGGGGGACAACGATTTATAGACACCTTCATCCTTGTCTCTCAAGGCACATACCCCATCCGAATGTTCACAAGGTATGTCCTTTTAGGACCATTTCCCTCTTGGAATTACATATCCTCAAGGAATCTCCTCTTCGACTACTCTTGCCTATTGGATGCCCTACCTCATCCTCAAAGAGTATCAGTATCGATCTCAGATGCTTACCCAATCCTCCATTCTTTCTTCATGACATGAAGACAAGAATGATGTGTCTATCTCTCCCTCTAAACTAGGGAGGATATGCTCATTCCTTTACATGAAAGGAATATACTCAAGCTCCCTCTTAACTAGGGAATTGTTTCCAACAACAATTATTTATTCTCTCGTGGAGATCATGGTACTTTTAGCTGCTTGCAAGACTCCTCCTTTTGCATCATCATGTCATGAGTAAACTTCTACATCATGGGGCCATCTTCTTCTATAACTTCTTCGTAGGGCTTCAACCATCTTCTATATCACTTTCCTCTTTCTCTTCAACGAAACATAGTGTTCAAAACTTCAATTAAGTAATGTTATTCATGTAAATCTTCTTTTTATTGGAAAGTGACCTTTATCATCATCTAGTTGTCCTTCATACTGCTACCCTTTCCAAGTCATGTTATTTTCATAATCATCCATTCAATTTTATGTATACTAGTTGTAGGTGAATCTCTACAACCTTCTGTTAGTAACCCTAATCTAATCCAAGCAGATGCTTGCTTTCAAAAATAGAATTACCTCTTTATGATGGCCCTTTTTGTTATTTGTTTTTGCAACATCAACATCCCTTTATACGAATCCATCTTCAAGACATCTATTACCAAGGTTCTCCTCCTTCACTATGCTTATCAAGGTCTTCATAACTTCTTTCATGAAAATGGCATAGCCAATCCTTCTCAACATCAAATGTTGATTATCATCTTACCTAAGTAGTTGTAGCACATTTTTACGAACTCTCCTTTCAACTTCTTCACATACTGCTTCCTCGAGATCTCTATACATAGCTCCTCTTGCATAGGAATAATTGTCACCACTTCACATTCTTCATGACATCATATGATGTTGATTCTATCATGTCATAATGTAGAAGAGTTCAAGGCATATTGTTTTATGCCTTCATGTGTCATTCATAAGGAAGAGTTTATTTTTATTTAATCATGCTCATGAGATAGAGCATTCTAACCATTCCATATGCAATATAGTGATGACATGACTTTATCTATCTATAAATATTAAATAGTTACCAAATACATGCATACCTTTTCCTTCATGTGGTCATCTACACTTCCTTTAGCAACTTCCTTTCCCTTGCTTCAAGATGGAAAAATAATTCAACTTAAATTGTCATGCTGCACATTTTTGTCATCATACCTTCATCTTTCCAAATTGTGGATCCCACACTAGGTGGAATGTATACTATCTGTGTAGCAATTGCTTCTTTAAGTAGAGATGAAAATTTTCAACAAAGATTCTTGTGGAGGATCTTGATGATCCTTTTCAGCAAATACTTCATTCTAATGATGATAAGGTGTGATGAGCTCTTATCTTCCAATCTTGCTAGATGACTTGCTTCAACCATACAAACTGCTACTCTTGCTATTCTTTTGTGCTTCTAATGTGATGCCATCTCAATACTGCTACAATGCATCTTATCATAAATGTAATGCTTTCTGCCATGACTTGCTATCTTCTATAAACTGAAAATGAACTAAAGAGAGACCTTTAACAGTAGAGGTCTTTCACTTCTTCCTTCTTTGTTTTCTTCACTTTTGGTTCTTTTATTTCTTCAGTCACATGGGCTTCACTTCTTTCTTTCCTTTTCTTGTTGCCCTTCTTGAATTTAGGACAATTCCTCTTGTAGTGTCCATATTCATTACATTCATAACTCTAAATCTTAGACATGTCAACTTTCTTTTGAAATTTCTTTCGAGGCTCAATTTTTCCAAACGCTCCTTTCTTTCTCGACATAGTTGTAAATGCTTGTGTTGGCTCATTCAATTCAACGTCATCCTTTGCTTTTAATCTTGTTTCTTCAATTTTGCATAGAGCCCATAGATCATTGAACAATGTGGATTCCTTCTTTCCATAGATGTTTGATACAAATTGCCCCATTCATTCGGTAGTGCATTGAGTACACAAGAAGGTCATCTCTAACATTGTTTCTCCTAACTCTTGTAGTTGATCTTTAATTTGAGATACCATCATGAGATATGAAGCTACCCCTTCTTCCTTCGTTACTTTTATTTTGTATAATTCGGTCCTCGAGGATATTATTTCCCCAGTTGTACTTACAGAGTATAGATTTACTAACTTGTCATAAATCTCCTTTGATGTATTCAATTTCACTATAAATGGAATGAGAGAATCCTTGATAGATTCAATGAGGATTCTTTGCGCTCTTACTTCTCCTTTCATATATTTTGATAATGCTTGAGACAAATCTTGAGGGGGCTTGGTGATCAAGCCCATGACATAATAAAAAAATTCATTATCTATGAGGATCAAATCTATTCTCTTTTTCCATGCAAGGTAGTTTGATGTTGCAACAAGTTTGTTCTTCTCCTGGCAGAAAATACTCATTTGATTTGTAGATTGAGACATGAATATAAAGTACTTACTTGACAAATGAAGATACCTCCTCAATAATGATTTCTTCCACTAGAGTGAGAGCTTTAGAATGAGGGAGGGATGATCTTCCTTCTTCAAAAATGACAATGCTTCTTCTTCAAGATGCTTGAGGTGTGATCCTTTCTTCAAAGGTCACTTGTCTTCTTTCTCCTTTTGGTGTTGATGTAGAATGTGGGAGGCTTTCCAAGATGCTTCAAGTGTGTAGTGTCTTTCCTTCTTTTAGATGATGAGATGGAGGTAGGGTCTTTGAGGTGTATTTCCTTCTTCAAAAGTTATTTTAACACGATAGGGTCTTGTGATGTGATGACTAGGTTCTTTTGATGTCTTTTCTTCTTACGCTCGGCCGTTTTGTATCCTTTTCAATTTAATGATCTTCAAGATGTCTTTTCTTGTCACCTTAGCTCTAATACCATGTTGAGAAATCTAGAGCAGCTAGATTAGGGGTGACTTCTCTTTACTTTGATAATTGTTTGTGATGTTCTTTACTTGAACTTATAGAATTTATAATTAGCTTCTTCTTCTCTTGATTATTATAGTGTTATTATCTTCAAATAGCTACCAAAACATGTAGATCAATAGAACAAATGGACAAAAGATGTAGGTTGCTAGCCAAGGCCAAAACCTCTCCTAGAGAGGAAAACCCACAAGAATTTCTTCTCTTCTTATAAAATCTTCAAATGACGAATTCCAAGACCTTTAGAACCAACACTGAGACCCCTCCAAGACCAAGTCAACCTCCTTCTAGATGAGCTTTTATTTCACAAAGTCAACCCAAGCCAAAACTTCTTCATTTGCACTTCGACCCCTCCAACAAATTTCGGCCTCTATTGCAAGTCTGCAACATTTTCGGCCCTCCTGCAATAGCTACAACGTTGCATGTGTGGGTGATATAAGTCAAAATAAGGTTTCTTTCTTGCACACTTTAGTGTGCTTCTCTTCTTCTTGTTTTGGACTTTGATTCTGGATCTTTTAGCCTTAAAACTTCAGTCTTACTAATAGACTGCAATTATGATCTTGCTGCGACAATGGATGCCCTAATTTTCGCATGTGTAAGAAAGATAGACACAAAAACTTTACTTGTTGTCTTTTGGCTTTTTCTTGACCTTAGCTCTTCTTCCTTGCCTTTAAAGTTTAGACTTCCTCTTGTTTTGATCGAACTTGCTTGTCTTCTTCAAATGAGGTCGAATGCTCTCTTATATATATAGTTGTTCTAGAAGTGCAAATTGCCCTTTATGAGGCCAACTTCTTCTTTGCAGGCCGAATTGGTCTTGGAGGGATATTTTGACACCTTTGACTCAAAAATAATTGTTTTGACTTGATAAAAGATGTCCAATAGGGTCTATATATATGACAATGACTCATTTGACTTCTTCACTCTATGACAAAACTTAGAAGCATACAATGGATGCTTTGACCTAAAACAAATTGACCTTGAGCATGAAACCCCATGGTTTACAAAAAGACAATAATAATTTTCTTTCTCTTTTACATCAAGTACATAAAATCAATAATACAAAAAATTCTATGAAGATGAACCTAGTTACACATTTCAACATAAGGGGCCAATTTCAAGGGCTTGGGGAAGTCTTTTCTGATTCAGAAATGACTACTTGTGTATTAAATGCTTTGCCATTTGATTGGAGCAATTTTGCAACTAGTGTCTAGTCAAGAAAGGATACTACTCTTGATGAACTATGGGCTCAATGTATCTTGGAAGAAACTAGGACAAAGGCGAAGGATGACACAGAATCAAATGAGAAGTTTCAAGCTTTTGTTGTAAAGTCAAAGAAGAAGAAGAAAGAGAAATTTGAAAAGCCCAAAGGAAAACAAGATATGTCCAAAATGCAATGCTTTGGATGCAATGAGTATGGACATTTCAAGAGCCACTGTCCAAACAAGAAAAACAACAAAAGGAAGGAAAGGAGTGAAGCTCACATCGCTGAAGAAAAGGAAGAACCTAAGAAGAAGTTGAAAGGAGAAGATCCCAAGGATCTTTACTATTGAAGAAAGCTCCATCTCTATCAAGTTCATTTAAAATTTGTCTTTTTTTTACTAGTAAGTAGAAAGTAGAATAGCATGCATCGTTGTACTCTTTAGAAGAATCTTGGTTTTTGTAAAACATGGCATCATAGAAAGAAGCATATGATAGTAAGGGAATTAGAATCTACATAATCAAATTGTTTTGGAAAGAGTCAACTAGATTACAAGAATGAGAAGATTGGGACCATATTGCACATTATAGTTCATCCAAGCATTTTCTACCATAATGTTAGAGATAGCATCTTGAAAAGAAGGATCATCAAGATCCTCCAATAAGAACCATCATTGTAGAATTGAGGCTTCTGTGATCCATCATATTTGTAAAAAGAGCTTCGGCGAAAATCACATAAAAAGATTATTGTCGACGCGTTTCGAACCAACTAGTGTGGTTCATCGTCAGGACAAGTTGAAGAACCAGATCAGGCTTTAGCAATTTAAATAGGTTGTGTAGAGACTCCAACGGCTACATAACAACTATATTCGACCCTAGGACCAAGGCTATAAATAGATTTAATTTTATTATTATTATATTATTATAATTCTAGAGATGAGAGAAATTAGGTAAGATTAATCCATTAGCGAATATTATCCCAAGAAATTTATTTGTTTCAATAAATTAATGGTTATTTAAAACCTAGCATGGTTTCTTTTGAATGAATAATAAATTAATAAATGAGTAAATTACGTTGTATATATTAATAAATCCTATAATAATAAGATAATAATATTATATTCGTAGAGATAAGAGAAATTAGGTTAGATGAATAAATGAGCTAATATTAACAAAAGTGATTTATTTGTTTAAATAACGTAATATAGATGATTATTAAAATATTAAATGCTTGAATGACTTATTAATAATGAATAATTTAAGATATATAAATAATTATATATTTGTTTACGTTATTTAAACAAATAAATCACTTTTGATAATATTAGCTCACCTATTCTCTAACCTAGAATATAATATTATTATCTTATTATTACAGGATTTATTAATATATACAACGTAATTTACTCATTTATTAATTTATTATTCATTCAAAAGAAACCATGCTAGGTTTTAAATAACCATTAATTTATTGAAACAAATCAATTTCTTGGGATAATATTCGCTAATGGATTAATCTTACCTAATTTCTCTCATCTCTAGAATTATAATAATATAATAATAATAAAATTAAATCTATTTATAGCCTTGGTCCTAGGGTCGAATATAGCTGTTATGTAGCCGTTGGAGTCTCTACACAGCCTATTTAAATTGCTAAAGCCTGATCTGGTTCTTCAACTTGTCCTGACGATGAACCACACTAGTTGGTTCGAAACGCGTCGACAATAATCTTTTTATGTGATTTTCGCCGAAGCTCTTTTTACAAGAACCATCATTTCAGAAGGTTCTTGGAAGAAGCATTATGACTAGATTCCATCTAGTATGGAATCAATAGTCTTGTGGGATGAAGGTATGCAGATGGTCGAGCTACAATGTGAGAGGCAAAATTGAAGTCTTTCTACTCTTGAAGGAAAGCTTATCTTCAATAAGGTTGGAAGCAAGTTCATTCAAAGAAAGTATGGCTAAGATGTTTGTATGCAAGCAAAGGTATGCATGGTTAAGTAACTCTTCTCTAAGGTAGGATCCACATCTACAAGAATCTTGCAAAAGAAGTTGGTCATAAAAATGTGCTCGGTAAATCTTCCATATGGTTACTTGATGGTTAAGGATCAAGGCTCTTCCACAAATGACATGACTTAGACATGATGATATTGGTCAACATTGAATATGGTTTCCTAAAGAAAGAAAGAGAGTTGATAATGACAACTCCAAGGAAGAAGAAATTGCAGCTTACTGGTAAGTTTGTTCCATGGGCAATTTGATTACAAGTGATTAGCATGGAGAAGGATCTTTGGTAAAAGATGAAGATAGACCATTTGAAAGGATGATGATCTCAGAAGTAAGCAGAATCTGAAGAGGCCATCATATTGAGGTAATTTTGATATTGATGTCATGGTTTTGGTTATTTGATCAATATATGTTTTCTTACCTGGAAGGAAATCGCAGAAAAGCATAATGGCAGTTGAGGCAAGTATATCTACAACTATTGCTTTTGAATTCAATTCAATGAATACATGGATTTAGTGGATGGTTTTGGTAATCCTTGAAGGATTGTATGGTCAAGTTGCTTACATCATCTTGGGATTAAGAGGTAGCAATACAAAGAGATAACTCGATGTTCACATGAATGATGAAGATCATTGTCATAAGAGAGCTATGATTGGCTTTGATGATAATGACTAAAGGAAAGTGATATGAAAGGTTGATGGTCTCAATCCTAACACAGTTTAGCTCCTATACATTCAAGAAGATGAAAGCTCAAATTCATGAAGATACAAAAAAAGGAGCCATGTAGCTACTTGAAGATCTCCATGAAGGACTGGTAGTCAATGTATTGATGAGGACACACTAGAAAGCTTCCCAATTGAAAGAGAGTAAATGAATCTATTGTATGCTTTAAAAGGAGTAAGAAGTCTCCTTAAATATTTGAGAAGGAGAAGGATCTATTCCCCAATCAAGAGGGAATGAGGATCTCCTTTCTAGGTTGAGAGGGAGTGATGTTAAAAACATCATATTCTCCATGTGTCATGCACTAGACCATGATTAATAGACGCAATTCTTAGTGAAGGCACTCAGAAGGAGAACGGAGGATTGGATAAGCATTTAAGATTAATACTCCTTGAGGATATAGAATCCATGATAAGAAGTAGACTTGTTGACCGACACTCTTTGGGGATTGGACAGGTATCCAAGACAAGAGTGGTCGAAGAGGATCGATGTTCTTTGAGGATTGGGAATCCAAGATAAGAATAGTCCTAAAAGGACATACCTAGTGAACATTCGGATGGGGTATGTACCTTGAAGAGGTAGTGTGGTGTCTCACGTAAAACCTCCCAGCATTATGTTGTAATATAAATAGAGCTTGTCAAGTTAAGGTCTTACCGTGTTGACAATGTTGGTTATAACGATGATGCTTAAAGATGGCTTACCAACCCAACTCTTCTTATGAGAACTCTTAAGTTTGAGAAAATCTTTGTACCGGTGGGACAATTATGAATACCTCCCTAGTTAAGAGGGAGTGTTGGGAAATGTAACTAGTTTCAATCTTCATAATTGTCATTGTACTCATGTCATTATGTATATCTTATGTTACAAACAAAAGAAGAATGAAAAATATTATTTTTAAGCATGGGTTTCGTGCTCTATTTGTATTGGTCATCTAGGTCAAGCATGCATTTCATGCTCCTAGGGTTTGTCTAGCCATAAGAATATTTTTCTTGAGTCAAAAGAGCCTTTATCATTTGTATAAGACCCTTTTGGACAAGTTGTAACATGTAAAAGATATGATTTTGAGTCTAGAAAGTCAAAATAAGCCTCCAAGCTCAAGTTGACCCTACCAGTGAGAAGTCAGCCTAGAAAGGGCTATTCGGCCCCATGAACAACATATATATAGAAGGAGATTCAACTCGTTTTGGATACACACTACTGCAGTGCAATCATAAGCAAGCAAGGAGAAGAAAATGTTGATTTGGGATAGCATCGGATTTGCTCTAGGCCTCAAATTTTGTAGGGAGCTTGGGCACATGCATTCCAAAGAACCCAGAAACCATTTTGGGAAATTCCACCCAGAGACGTTATATTAAAATAATTAATATTTTTTATGGGTTTCCTAAGTCTAAACTTAGGAAATTAAAATATTAAAGGGTATTAATCTAATTGTGGGTGAATCTTCTAGATAAAGACAGAGACCAAGTCAAAACTATCTGAGCCTTTGATTAGGAGTTAATTTAGGCCGTTGGTTATCCAGTGGGAAGATATAAGAAAGGACTTGAGGGTCATTTGGAAAATACACTAGGCAGATACTCAGTTGCCCAAAAAAAATAGTTTTTCTCACTGGTCGAAGTTCGGCAAGAGAAAATTGATTCAGAGGGAGAGTTGCAGGTGGAGGAGAGACAAAGAGGGTTCAGCATCAGTCAAGAAGACAAGGACGAAGACACAGAGCATTAAGAGAACCGTTGGGCAGATTGACGCTGGGAGAGGCAATGTTGGCTTGGGTGACGCTAGCACTGCGCATGCCAGTCCACGAGAGGGAGAAAGTGACATTGGGCAAGCCAGAGAGACGCTGAGGGTGGAGGAACTTCTCTCTCGGGACAGATACTTGTTTAGGAACGTCTGTAATTTTTTTTTCAAGAAAGCCTTGTTCTATAATGCTGGGTGTAATTTGTACATGAAGATTTTGTTGAAGAATAATAAAACCCTCATCTGCTGCACCGGTTTTCCCACAATGGGTTTTCCAGGTACAATTGTCCAAAAATAATTGTGTCATTGTGATTGTAGTTGTGCCAGTATTTTACTTACATTTACTTTCTGCAATGTTTTATTTATGAAGAATGCAGTAGAATATATTTCAATATTTGTTGTAAGAATATTGTACATAACTTATTTCTGAGGTAATAAGTAGAAGAAATAGTATTAATCATTGCAGTTGCTGGGATAGGTTAGCGTCAAAAATTGGCACAATATAGATACTCAATGTATCTCAGATTTATCTACTAGATTAGATGAAGAATTCACATGCCTAACAAATTCAGCATCAGCGGATGTTTGGTACATTGATAGCGGGGCTTCAACTCATATGATTGGAGTACGAGAACATTTCACGAGCTATCAAGATGAACAAATGGACTTCCAAATAACTATGGGAAACAGAACGAAATCTCCTGCAGTATGGAGATGCACCATAGCTTTTCTGACATAAGCAAGGACCAACATCCGAGCCACCAACGTTCTGCATGTGCCAGGATTACGAATGAACTTAATTTCAGTGTCTCGGTTACAGGACAAGGGACATGGTGTATACTACATAGGAAAGAAAGTATACATTAAGCATTCAAGTTGGAAGAAGAAAAACAAATTAGGGTTCGAAGCAACAAGTTGTATAGGTTGCAGCTCGAATCACCAATGGCACTGATAGGCAACAACTATAATGGTGAGAAGGAACGAAATGAATTATGGCACAAGCGAATGGGGCACATACACCATGGAGCACTAAGGATGCTCAGAGAGACTGTTACAGGGATACCAATCCTTAATAGTGAACATGATGAGTTGTGCAGAGGATGTGTGCTACAAAAGTAACCTAAAGCAGCGTTTTCCAAAAGTAACAATAGAGCAAAGTGTGTATTAGGATTAATTGCTAATTTTAGGTATGTTCTATGCTTAGAGCAATTTATTTCAATTTTCACAATTAGCTCCATATCTTTTCCAGATTAGCAATCACGTCAGCATTAAAGTAAACTGCAGATAGAACATAAACATAAATCGCAGAAGACAAGACAAGACAACACAGGACACAAGGTGTGGCTCTAGCCAAGGAAAAACCCCAATGTGGGGAAACACTTTGATCAATTCTTCTTATATGTTCTTCAATAGTTCAGCAAAGAAAGAGATAGTATATTTACAATAGAAGTCAACACTTTTACTTATCTAGATAAGAGCATAGATCATCTCTAAGAAGATGATACATGAGATCAGTTGAAGACATGTTGCTTCAACTGATTCTCCAAGGTGTCTCCTTCACCTATCGTTGAGTTACATTTCGTCATCACGCTGCACCTCACCGCGCTACACCATGCTGCACCCATCATCACCATGTTGCATCTCATCACGCTTCATTAATCATGATTGTACCCATCACTATACTGCATTATGTGCCATTGTTGCACCATGTTGCCATCCTGACCTATGTGTTGGTTGCACCTTGCTTGCTTGTTGTCCCTAGCATGCTTGTTGTCCTTAGCATGCATGTTGTTGCATGCTAGTTGTTCCTTACATGCTAGCTGTAACATTGCATGCTTGGTGTACTTGCTGCTAAGTACCATATAACTATCCCAATGTTAGTTAGTTGTCCCTTGCATGTTGCTCTCCTTCGGAGACAGATGCTCTGGCAGTTCCGGCAGTTCTGGCAGTTCTGGTTGTTCCCGGCAGTTCCGGTTGTCCCCAGCAGTTTCAGGAGTTCCCGACAGTTCCGACTTTTCCGGCAGTTGCGGCTTTTTCGACAATTATGACTTTTCCGGCTTTTCCAGCGTTTCCGACAGTTCCGACTTTTACGGCTTTTCCGACAGTTCCAGCAGTTCTGGCTTTTCTGGCAGTTCCAGCTTTTCTGGCAATTCCGGCTTTTCTGCCCTCTGGATCAGGTCAACGTTATCCCTTAGGCTCTATCCTCCTACTAAAACCCAAAGAGAAGTAGAGAGAGGAAGAGATCCCAAGTGTGTGTTGAAATGACTTGAAGGCCACCTCTATTTATACTAAAACGTTGAGCACATGTGGGGTTTATTTGGTTGTTGGCCTACCTTGACGAATTGTCTTATAACAAAAATAAATTCATAACTCCATGAATACTTATCGGAATCGGATGATCTTTAGATCAATCCTACAACTCTCGATGAGAGGGATCCAAGAAAAATATCAGCTGCCATTAATAAGATGACCCACATGGAGTTTGGCCCTAGTTGCCAATTTTAACAATTCTGGAAATGAAATTTTCAGATTAAAACACATGGGACTGTCAACACATGCTGAAAATAAATATGGACATAAATAGATTAGCAACACACATAAAAATACACACAGATTTTTGGTCAACTTAGACCCAGGCAAAACCTCTTCAATCTTCTCCGGGGAAAACCTGTTAGAGAGCTCTTAAAATTTATTTATCTTTCAAGTTCAGGAAAAATACATTTGCAGACGAAACAAAATAACAAAATTCAACTTATCTTTTTCGCCCAAAACTCCTTGAAAATCGTGCCCACTTTGCCTTGATTTCCGTGCCCACTTGAAGCTGAAAATATGTATTGTACGTATATCACTGTCACTGTACTGTACAAATTCCGTACGAACTGTACGAATTTTTATATTGTTGTACGAACTATCCAAATTTTTTTCTCAAAAACTTCTCTCGAATGATGTGCAACTCACAACATTCAATGTTGTTCGTACTATACCTTCTGGTGTCTTTTATGCCTCGATTTTTGTGCCCAACTTTGCCTAGAAATCACTCTTTCAGCTTGCTGCAACGAATTTCCCCTTCATAACTTTTCTCCAGCGGTCAGCCTCTTTTCTCCAATCTTCTCATGAAGAATGAATGCAGTTTATTTTTTAACTCACCTGTTAAATAAAGTACCCACATTGTACTTTATGTCTAAAGTCACTTTTCACTTTATAATTTAACATTAACTTTACCAGTTATAAAGTCACTTTCACTTTATAAAGTCACACTTAGGAAAATAATTATTTTGGATACTTTTCCCTAGGTAGAGACTAACCCATGAGAAACCACTTGTCCAAGGTACTTTAAAAATCAACAGCTAGAACACTTTCATCACTAAGAGGGAGTGTTAGTTTTTGGTAACATCGGATGTGCTCTAGCCATGAAAATTAGTGGAGAGGCTAAGGCACATGAGTTCTAAAGAACCCAGAAATGGTTTGGTAAAATTCTACCCGGATTGTATATTATTAAAATAAATAATATTTTTAATGGGGTTCCTAAGTCTAAACTTAGGAAAATTAAAGTATTAATGGGTATTAATCAAAATATGGGTGAGAATGATTTATAAGGCAGATCAAGTCAAAGTTTTAATCTTAGCCATTGATTAGAGACTTAATCTCGACCATTGAAGTCTCAACGAGAAAAATATAAGAAGACGGCTTGGGGTTCATTTAGATATACACATGGAGAGAACGAATTGATATGTAGTTCGATTTCTGGAGTTAGGAAGCTGAGAATTCGAACTGAGTGATCAGTTGCTATAGAGGGGCAGGGATAGTTTGAGAATACTGACAGAGAGGCGGAGAGAAGCTAGTGGAGGCAGTGCAACAGTTAGAAGCACTGATGCTCCCATGCAGGCCTGACACAGAGCCAGAAGGGTCAGCGCAGAAGTAGAAGCTGCCCTCCACGCAGAAAGCTAGAACTTCCGGAACAGCCAGGAAGGTTGACACAGTGGGCAGAAGAGACAACGAAGAGCTGACTCAGGGCCAGCGCAAAAGTAGCTAGGGCTAGCCAATTTTGTTTCCGGATCAGCCGGAATCTGCAAGGTGAAGTGAGGTAAAACTCACTTAGTTTTTCCCCATTGTATTTTATCTGTTACCGGATTGTTGGGAGGGCATCCAACATTTGTATTCAAACTTACTGCTTAATAATAGAAAACCCTTAGAGGTGCTGCACTGGTTTTTCCGCATTGGGTTTTTCCGGGGACTATTTTGTCCGAAAATAACTGTGTCCTATGTATCTTGTTCTTTGCTCAATTTTCTATTTCATGTAATCACATTTAAGTAGTGTAGGCTGCATAAGTCATTTGCTTAAGTATTCAGAGAATAACTTGATAATGTATATTAAAATCAAGTAGGTGAAGTAGATTCAGATTTGTTGCAGTAGGTGTTCCTTGAGGATTACGAATTTTCAAACAGCTGCCAATTGATCTTAAACTTCTTGAAGCTTCGATATGAACTGATCAATGTGTTGCCCCTTCTGCATTCTCGCAGATCTCATTTTCTCCTCCAAGTACATCTTCCGCTGCTCGGAAGATCCCTGATACAACGTAGCCAAGGCATCCCACTTCTCCTTAGCAGTCCCTTTGCCAACAATGTGACATACAACATGATCCCTCACTCCATCGAGGATCAATCGTTTGGCCTTTGCCATTTCAACCTTTCACTTCTTGAGTGGATCTACATCTGCGGGTTCAACTACCATGCTATCGACATAGGCTTTGAGATTATGCTCATCCAGAAGGTAGGAGATCCTAGCCTTCCAGATCACATAGTAAGTGTGAAAATTCCTATGCTCAAGGAACCCCTACTGCAGCAAAACTGAATTTACTTCTCCTACTTGATTTTAATATACATTATCAAGTTATTTTCTGAATAATACTGAAGTAAATTACTTCTGCAGCCTACAACCATTTAATTTGATTACATGAAACAAGAAACTGAGCAAAGAACAAGATACATAGGACACTGTTTTTTTTGGACAAAATAGTCCCCAGAAAAGGCCCATGAGGGAAAACCGGTGCAGCAACTTTGAGGGTTTTATATTATTAAGTAGTAGTTCTAAATACAATGCTGGTTGCCCTCTCAGCAAACCAGTGATCGAGAAAAATAATGGCGGAAAATTGAGTGAGATTACCTCACTTCACCCGGCAGTTTCCGGCTGATCCGGCAGCAGAACTGGCTAACCCTGGCTATCTCTGTGCTGGCACTGCGTCAGCCTTACAGGCTTTGTGTTAGCCCTACGCTATCTCTTTTGCCTCATGGAGCTTTTGCGTCAACCTCTCCCGGCTGTTCCGGCAGCTCCCCGACAATTTTGGAACTCTGCGTGGAGGGCAGCGTTTGCTCTGCGCTGGCTCTTCTGCCTCTGTGCCATACGTGCGTGGGCCCAGATTGGCCCAATGTCAGTCCTTCTAGTTGCTGCGCTACCTCCACTAGTGGCTCTATGCCTCTCTGCCCAATATTCCCAAACTATCCCTGCCCCTCTGCTGCAGAATGATCACTTCGTTCGAATTCTCGGTTTCCTAGCCCCATAAATCAAATTCTAGATCAATTCATTCTCTTCGCGTGTTTTTCTAAATGAACCCCAAGCCTCCTCCTTATACTTTTCTCGCTGAGACTTCAACAGCCGAGATTAAGTCTCTAATCAATGGCTAAGATTAGAATTTGACTTTATTCCCGTTTTAGAACATTCTCACCCATATTTTGATTAATACCCATTAATACTTTAATTTTCCTAAGTTTAGACTTAGGAACCACATTAAAAATTTTAATTATTTTAATAAAATACAATCTGGGTGGAATTTCATGAAACGATTTCTGGGTTCTTTAGAACTCATGCTTTAGCCTCTCCACCAATTTTATGGCTAGAGCACATTCGATGCTACCAAAAACTAACACTCCTTCTTAGCGAGGAATGTGCTCTAGCAATAATGTTCAACTGCACGTTGCTTTGTCTCTAAAGCATCTCCTTTCCGCACTGTTGCTGCCACCAATAGTGTGCTACTGCTGCTACTGTACTGCTGCCCATGACACTGCCACTGCTGCATCTGTACTACATCTCCCTCTACATCTGCTGCTAACACTGCCACTACTGCATCTATACTACATCTCCCTCTACATCTGCTGCTAACATTGCCACTGCTAGATCTGCATTGTGTCATTTTCCAATTGTTGTTGCTCAGCGACGAAAAAGCATCCCAAATTTCTGAACTAACTGTGTTCAGCATAATACCATGTGAGTGTTGGAATCTGACTGCTACTAGTCTCTGACCCTCTGATTCTTCTGCGCTGCTGTTGACTTTTGCACTGTGCCATTTGCACTGTTGCCAACCTTGCTCTGCGCTGATCAGTCTCTTGTCTCAGGCTACTGCATCTGTCTCTCCAATCAACCCACTGCATCATCTGACACTAAGTCCATCTCGTTACTGTTGAGTCTCGGGCTTCCGTAGCAAGGAATTGATCCAAGAGGTGGACTCCTCAAGGATCCTACCCACATGTAGTCCTCTCGACTACAGCTCAATATCGCCCCATTTCCCTCCTGGAGATGCGTGGGCACTCATGGCAAACTCATCTTCAATTTTTGCTGGAGCAGCCTTAGGATCAAGTTTCTCATCCTTTTCCTTTTGCTTCAAAGGACACTAGGATGCAAAGTGGCCCAACTCATCACATCTGAAATTTCACCTTCAAAATGTCCTTCCGCTTCTGCTTCTGCTATCCCTTTGATGCTAGAGTTGCGTTCTCCTCCTCCTCCTTGGTCTTCGTGCCACTCCCATTGCTGCCATTGAGGTTGACCTTAACCAAATTCCTCCTTAATTCTTCCCGTTGAAGGGCTGCCCACATCTCCTCCCATGAAGGTAGTCTTTCCCTGCCTAATATACTTTGGATGAAGATTTGCCATTCATCCGAGACTCCATTCGGGGCCGTCCTTACCATCATGGTACACGAAGGAGTAGACCCCATTGCAGCAAGCTAGTCTATGGTGTCCTGAAGACGTTGAAGATAGGAGTTAACCCCCTCTCCCTTTTGCATCAATGTTCGCTGCAACTTTTGTTCTAAGTACATCTTTTGTTGTTCGGAAGAACTTTCATACAGTGAAGACAAAGCTTGCCACATTTCTCGGGTTGTATCTTTTCCCTGCAAGTGTGAGACCGCATGATCTCGAACTCCATCAAGTATGAACCTCTTCCCCTTCCCCTCCTCGGCCTTGTACTTCTTCTTTTGATCATTGTCCATGGGAAAAACCACAACACTCTTGACGTAAGCTTTGAGATTGTACTCCTCTAGAACAACTAAGATTTTGGTCTTCCATATGACATAGTTGGAACCCTAAGTTGCATGAAACGGGGAAACGGGGAAGCGAAACGAAACGCGAAAGCGAAACGAAACGCGACCTCCGCAAATTTTGGAAACGGGGAAACGCGAATAT